>CANXYC010181852.1:0-14043 GCA_948193065.1 Aleurites moluccanus
ATGCACTCTGTTGTGATAAGGTAGCAAGGCTACTGATGCACTCTGCAGTTCTATCATATGATTTGACAGTGCTATTCGATTGTGAGCACTTATGTTCTTGTAAGCTTAACCTTATGATATTTCCATATTCATGTACTTTTGACTTTATCTATACCATGCATGTTTATATCTTACTGAGTTGAAGGCTCACTCCTCTTCTGTGGATTTTAGGTAGTAGTGTAGCTCGAGAGAGAGCTAATATAGAAGGCAGAGCTTCTTGATTCATTCCTCCAAGAAGACTCTATGTAATTCTTTTAAGATATATATATTTTTATGTTCATCAGTTTGTATTATGGTATTGTATATAAAAGGAGTATATTCTAGAGCTTTGTAGTTAGATATTGAGGATGATACTATTTTGATGTCTAAATTGTTATGATTGAGTTGCCCTTGTTCCTTAGTGATGTGGGAAGTGTCTTTTGATCGATAAGGAACAAGAGAAAATTCTATAATGATGAATGTAAATGTATGAATGGTGATTTCATGAATCATAGAAATGAACAATTATAATGATAACCATATATGTTGTGGATATGTATTGTGTATGAGATCTAGGATATGAGTGTTCTACGGGTTTATGGTGGCCTTAAGCCTACCTTTGCCCTAGGATCGTCACACCACTAGAGTTGGGGTATGACAGCAAGCCAACATGCTTCACAATTAATTGTGCCAAATTCATATTTACATATGCAATATGCAAAGCATTTTAATTATGTCACTTTGATTTTTTTAGTTTATGTACATATGTTTAAACATGCCAAAAATAACTATTCATTTATAAAAATATTCTTAAATTAAGCAAATTTAACTATCTAACCTAATTATGGCATATTAACCTACAAAACACGTTCCATATTGAATGGTGACAAATTTTACTTTTATTCAACTATATTTTGTTCATTTTTAGGTTCATATTTAAATCATGCATTTATAACATTATTCAAAATATTTAATATAAATTAGTAGCCTTTCATCTCCTAATCACATTTTAATGTATAAAACTAAACTTTTCATGCTAAAATTGGTTTTAATGCAACATGCATGCATAATCATTCAAGTTTGAATTAAAACTCTTTATTTATCAAATTAATCAACTACATTATACATATTAAAGCCATTTGAACATGCATTTAATCATGCCAAACAATGCTATAATATTAAGCATGTCAAAACTCAAGTTTAAAGCATAAAGTAAACCAAAATACAATAAATATGCAAAATAACATTTATATCAATACCATTCTCCTAATATACTTCTAAATGAATTAAAATCATCATATAAACATTCACCTTAAGTTCCATACATCTAAATACATTATACTTAACATTTATATACAAGAAAAGTACTAAAATAGCATACAAATTAAGAAACAAAGAAAAGAAAACGAAGCAAGGAAAGGACATCGCGGCCTTTCTCAAGACTATACACCCTTTATGGCTCAAGGAAAGGCTGCCGTGACCTTTCTCAAGGTCATACACTCCTTCCAAGGCCGTGTGGACCTTCATAATGGCCACATGATCCTCCTTACCTGATACTTATATCCATTTTTGTTCTTAGTTGATTTTTCATATTTTAGGTTCGATTTTTGAACCCTTTTTTCCCATTCACCCAAACCTTTTTACCTTATATTTTTCTAGCTGTTTAAAGTCATTAAAAACTAATTTCAAATCGATTTTAGATTTTCATAGTAGCTAAGATCAAGTATGTAAGTGTTCATGCCAAAAATGTCCAAAACATGCCCTTTTAGTTTTTTCTTGCATATTAATTCAATTAGTTCTTTAATCAAAGTTATTAAATATTAAAGTTCAGTGTTTAAATGGCATTCCCTACTGTTGGATTTTTTATATAAATTGAACCTTTTACTTTATATTTCTTATTTTAATGTTATATATATGCTTTATCATGCTTTATTCACGCATTGTACAATTGCTATCTTATAACTTATTCATGAAATCTAATTTTTATAAATCAATTGATAAATGGAAAGCTAAAATGAGAGTTATTGTAAACTGAAAACTTAGTCCCCGAACTCATTCCCGACTCAAAGGTCTAGTGATTTTATCCTTGTTTCATAAATTGGAATCAAATCAGGTTTTCCTTTCTTTTTCTTTAAAAATGAAGGTGGCAACTCTATCGATTTTTAAAAAATTAAAGAAACAATTTGGTTGAAGTTATCTTTAGCCCGTGAAAATTTGCTCCCTTTTGATTTGAGTATCTCGGTGCTCAGATGAGACCTCACAATTGGCGACTCCACTGGGGACAAACTTTTTTCTAAAAGTTAAAGAGGACTACTAATTGGTTTGAAAGGAAAATAAAAACTCTTTTTAAATAACTTATGTTTTGGCTTTTTATTTAACTATTGATTTTTTCATGCATCACTTTTTGTATAACCAATTATAAATCACAAACTTCGGATAGCGAGTATCATCAACCTGGAAACTCTATTTGAGTAAGTTAGGGGATAACAAAAACATCTACCTCACAACGAATCTTCAATCTTTTTGAAGTATAACGAACAATAGTATTGTTGGACCTATACGGGGCCCTTTGACTCACATGTGGTTAGGTATATCACTGCCCTAGTATGACGAGTACCCTTTAAACCAATCCGCCTAGCCTTCATGTAATGAACATTAAATCCTGGACTTTAGGGCCTATGAACCATAATATTGTTAAAATGTCATCATGAAACCTTTTCCTCACACCATGGCCATGCATCTATGCATCCATTATAATTGGACCAAGAACCTTTCAAGTCAAACCCATGTATACTAAAAAGCCTTATACCCATGACTCAACTAAGATGATCATACTATCTTAGATTAGAAATCCATTTTAAACCTTGGTTAAATCAAACCTAACCTATAGTTCTTTATCTTTTGAAGGTATTAATAACTGACTTACCCATAACTAAAGTGGGGACTGAGCTTGAAACCATGAAAACCCTCCTCACCAACCTCCTTAAAAGGTAAGATGACACTTTCCAAGCTGCCATAAAAGCCTAATAGAACTGCTTTATTGAGATGAACCTCCAATTCACTGAAAATATGAACCAACAGGGCCAATCCATTCTCCAAGAAGTGAAGACTATGCTAGACTCACACCCATCTACCAATCCATCCAACGCAAAGGTCAGTGCCTCCACTTCAAAGCTTCACATAGTTGATCTGACCAATAATGGGTCTACCCTAGATGTCACTATTACTGCCAACTCTCTCTTCCAAGACTGAGAAGATCAAGTTGCATTTGAAACCAATAAACTCATGGAGAAATTTGAAGCCATGGAAAGGGTTCTCAAAAACATTAAAAAGCATAAGGACTTAATCTATGTTGACTCCCTCACTCTTTTCCCCAATGCAAGGGTCCCACCAAAGTTCAAGATGCGATCCATGGACAAGTTTGATGGGACCACTTGCCCCAAGACTTACCTTAAAATGTATATGGAGGCAATGAATCCTTTAAGGTGCGGACAATGAGCTCATTGGTCAATTGTTCCAACAATCCCTTACTGGAGCTGCTATGAGATGGTTTGTTAATCTAGACACCAATTTCAAGAAGTCACGGGATGACATCTGCAGTGCTTTTGTGAAATAGTACCACTATAACGTTGAGGTTGACATCACAAGGAGGGATCTTGAAAATACCAAATAATAACAAAGGGAATATTTTTCCACTTTTCTTACTAGGTAGAGGGCAAAAGCTGCCGAAATGATGAATAGACCCACCGAGTAGGAGTAGATTGACATCATCATTAAGAACCTCCTCCGAATGTATCAAACCTGTCTTTAGACTTAATATCTCCTAGATTTCAAAGCTCTCATTGCCACAACATCTAAGATTGAAGACTTGATCCAAAGTAGGCAGCTCAAGGATAAAACCACTAGCTCTTCAAGGTTCAGAAGAAACACTAACTACTCTCCTAACTCGAACAACTCCATCAATCATAAAGGTGGAGAAGTAGTTGTTCTGTCCAACCATCCTCCCATGAGACTTGAAAGGAGATCCTTCACTGACTTAGGCATGCCTTTGCATATGGCATTTATAAAGGCATTGGAATCTAAACTAATCACACCCTTAGAGCTAAGACGACCACCAAGCCCTATACCCAAGAGCTAGAATATTATCTAGTATTGTGAATAGCACCAAGGCCATGGGCATAAAATTGACATGTGCAAGAACCTAAGGCATAAGATCCAAGATCTAATTAACAGTGGAGACATTCTACCACCAAGGCCTAAGCCCAACATCACAAGCAATCTACTTCCGAACCACCAAGTCCAAATCAATTGCAACCACTCCACCATGCCAAAACATGATCCTATCTCTTTGATTCAATCATATGAAGACTATTGTTGTGTGTTAGATCTCAATGACTTTGTGGATGAGCTCAATGCCATAACCCGAAGTGGAAGATCCTACCAACCTCCTGCCTAACCAATCTAAACTTCCTCTCCAGTTCAATCCATTCCTCTACTTGCTAAAAAGTTGAAAGGTAGCACTGATCCAAATGAAGATGTTATGCTAAAGCATTTGAAAAAGACTCAGGAAAACATCTCCATTTAGAGTTTGATCAAGTCATCCTACCCTCATCGCTAAGCTCTTTACAAGGCTTTAAACCAATGCCAAGCTCCAATTGACATCTCACCTGAAACCCTATTTGCTTCTTTAATTAACTCAACCAAGGTTGCATCAATCACTTTCAGCAACCATGACTTTCCTAATAGGGAAGATAGCTATAACCATCCCATGTATATAACTATCATGGCCCGAGGAAAGACAATCACAATGGTACTAGTAGATAACGGGTCAACCTTAAATATATGTCTATTAAAGGTGGCTAGCTATTTGGGTTTAGGAACAACATATTTCACACCCTCCGATCAAATTGTGAGGGCATATGATAACACCAAAAGGGAAGTTCTTGGAGTAGCTACCCTTAATATAACCATTGGGCTGGTGACTGCACCTATCCCTTTCTAAGTAATTGATGCTCCAACCTGTTTTAACCTCCTCCTTAAAAGGCCATGGATCCACAAGTTCAAAGCTATACCCTTTTCCTTCCACCAAAAGCTCAAGTCCCCCTAAAACTTCCATTGTCACAGCCAAAGGTGATATGCATGGAAAAAGTGATATCCCGCCAGCCATGCCAATCTTAGAAATCCAACCCGAACATACTAGGGTGCCATTATTAGGATTCTTTTTTGACACTATTCAATTCGTCGAAGGTGACAGGGGTAAGAAGTTGGTTCCTTTTGACTTTGACCCTTATGGAAGCATAACTGTGGCTAACATTATGAAAAAAATGAACTATTTTTCTGGTATAGGTTTGGGGAGGAATTAGCAAGGGATAATATCCTTTAATGACTACCCTGTGGCTAAACCACCATTTGGGCTCGGCTATGAACCCACCAAAGAGGATGAGGAAGAGATTCAGTGAAGATCTAAGCTAAAGGCTGAGACTAAAAGAAAAGGTGAACCATTTGATTGGCAAATGCGCCCTTACTTTAAAACTTTGAATGGCTACTTTATGAAACAAGGGGAAGATTTCCCTTATTTCGATTTTCTTGAACCTTGGTATTGCCCCTTAACCCAAAAACTGACACTAGGGTTTGAAATTTTCTTTGATGTCAGGCTCAATTTAGAAGAATACGAGCCAGTTTACATGCTAGAAAAAGGATTGGGAAGAAAACATGGAAGCTACTCTCTTTGAGCAAGTTTTTATAATTGAATGAAGAGTAGAAGCAGACCCTATATAATTGATCCATACCACTTTTTCCCCACCACAAAATTGGCATTATGAGAAGATAGCCTACTTTGATGAAGCTGAGCTAAAGACATCTAAGTTCGAGCCTGAGTCATTCAAGTCCAAGTCGTCCGAGTCAGTTGAGTCGCTATTTTCCTTTCTTAGTTAAAAGTCCTTTTCGATCTTTCTTATTTTACTTTGAATGTAACAATTATGATGAGGTTTTTTTGCTCATAATAAAATGCTTGCCTTTTTCTCTTATTTTCTTGCATCCAATCAGAATGAGACATTAAAAGGAAAATGAAAGAAAAAAAAAGAAAAATAAAGAATCAATTAATTTTGACACATAAGATAATCCAAAATTCACATTATGACTCAAAAGAATTCAAGGATTATTTGTATGGGAATCTAATGATAACATAAATTGATCTAGACATTGCAAAATTCAACTTTCATATGCACTCCAACTGAGGCAATTCCTTGTTCCTTAGTTTATGGCATGAAAGCAAATTTTCCAATTGAGTTACAAATATGATTTGCTAAGGTTATACGCAAAAGTCAACTAGATGAAACATAATAGATCATAGGGTATCATGATCAGCTGAATGCCATAGACGAGAAAAGGATGGATGCCTTGTATCAAATTCAGGGTTATCAACAGAGGATTGCTAGACATTTCAACAAAAGAGTGACTGACATAGGGTTAGAAGAAGAAAACTTGGTCTTTAAAGAAATCAGAGCTCCAGTTCATGATCCAAAGGAAAATTTTTGACCTAACTAGGCTAGTCCATATATACTCAAAAAGATCTTGTATGGCGGAGGAGTGATACTCATAGACCTGGATGAGAATGAATCCTCGAACCCATGCAACCTAGATAAGTTTAAAAGATATTTTGTGTAATGTAATGAGTTATGTAAACAAAACTACGAGGACTTGATTATTCCAAAAAAATAATTAAAATATAAAAATATAATTAGAGATACGTAGGCAACCCACCTTAGGTACGATCCAAAGCATAATAAAGTTATCATTTTTTATGTCAAAGTTAACTGATTCTCGCTTACTAAGTTGAAAAACTGCAAGGCCGACTTAGGCAAAAATTAGAGTAAGGCTGCTCGAACAAAAATTAAAGCAATAAAAAAAGGGATAATAAGAAAGAAAAAGAAAAGAAAAAGAAAAAGAAAGAAAAAGGATGAAAAAAGAAAAAAAAATGTCTCATTTTGACTATCATATTTGACAAAGACAAATCATCATCACATTTATCATGAATTCCTATCTTGTTTCAATCATGCAAGTCAAATTCTTGTCTCATTCATTTCATTCAAAAGGTCTGTGTCAGAAGTTCAAAAATCAACTCCTGTCTCATTTTATTCAAATAATAAAGTCCAAACTAAAATATCAAAGTCAAATAAAGACCTATCTAATCCTAGGTGGATAGAAGCAAAACATAAAAGCAAGAAAATCCCAACTACAAGTCCTTATCCTCCTAGGATGGATATTTGTATTAGCGTCTGAATCATATAAGTCATCATTAGCTGGTCTCTTTCTAAGAGCTTTATCAGAAGCCCTATCTACAGTCATCGTCTTCACACCTCCAATGCCAACAATCTCCTTGTCTGTCTCTATCATCTCTGCCACTCCACCAGCTGATGTCTCTATAGCAGTCATAGCACATCGTTCGTCTCTATCCCTGCCTCTAGCTCCTTTATCATAGTGGATTGCCTAGTCTTCTTAGTAGGACAAACTGAGGTAATGAACCAAGCATCATACCCTCCAACTTGTCTCATAAACCAGCCGGTCTAACAAAGCATATAGATCTCCTCTAACCATTTATTATGGCTCGAGCCATAACAACATTTATCATGGATGTAGAGAAAATAACTTCGTCTGGTGGAATACCTTGTGACTGACCCATCTGCCTCAAAATCCAGGTACCTTGATAAAAGGTGGTCAGCCCCATACCCATCAAATACACCATCTTATAGCCAAAGCTCATTTTCATGAAAGAACCAATCTTATACAAAGGGCAATTTTATAAAATACTGTCTAGATCCAATTTCAACAGCCAAGCGATCCACTCTCTCTATAAGTCAAAATGAATCAGGGTCCGACGTATGTGATATCTAGTAGTCGAATAAGATAACCT
Organism: Aleurites moluccanus; assembly: GCA_948193065.1. NCBI lineage: Eukaryota > Viridiplantae > Streptophyta > Magnoliopsida > Malpighiales > Euphorbiaceae > Aleurites > Aleurites moluccanus. The sequence continues at coordinate 7,931 of CANXYC010181852.1, forward strand.
ATCTGGAGGACCAACTACCTAGAGATGATCCTTTAACCAGACCTAAGCCATCCTAAAATAAAGTTAGAAACTAGAAAGGTTCAAACAGAAAAGAACCAAGGGAAAAAAGGAAAAGTTATACTTAGAGAATAATTGGGTTCACAAACCAGGATCCCTACACTCTGTAGTTAGCATCCAAAATAAGAAGGTTCTTAACCAAAATCAGACTTGCTATAGTACACCCATACTCCATCTGAGCCACCAGTTCCACTATCTTAAATTCACCCCAGGCAGAAGCACTGGAAAATAAACATCCAACAGTCAGATAGAAAGCCAAAGCAAGCATCTTAAACTTCTGCATTATGGGATCTTCAAGGTCCTGAAACTCAATAATCACTGCAGTGAGATCAACTCTATCTCCATGAACTATGGAACTAGCCAGATCATATCCCAAACCAAGCAATTTCCTAAAAGATAGGAAATGCCCAACCCTAAACTATAGAACAACCAAAGCAGCATCTGAGTTGCTTCCAAGAATAACACTAAACTCCTCAAAGGTGTGGCACATCTCCTCCATGTTAGCTCTACAGTGGAATACATGGTCGACAGGATCCCAAAAGTTTACACAGTCATCTAGAAAGTCTTAGTCCAATTTTACTCCCCTCACGGTCAAAGCAGAATTGATCCCATACCTACCTAAATTCATCTGGTCAAATTTATCTAAATTCTTGGTCTATAGGAACATATAGTGATTGAAGTAGGGTTCCATTTAGGAAACAATATTAACTCAAGAAAGCAAAAAGAATTTAAAGAATAAGTCTAAAAAGCAAAAAGATAGGTCAAAAATGATTTTCACATAGCAAAAAAATGCATATATAGATGAAAAAACTTATCCGGAATGGACTAGGCATTGGTGACAGCCTTCTTTGGAGCTGGCGGCAACATTATGCCTAGCTGGCGATGCTACCAGCTTCCCAACCTACCTTTGGTGACAGTAGCTTTCCATGGTGGTGGCAGCTCCTCTTTAGTCAGATGGCAACTCCTCTTTTTCCTGTTGACAACTCTGTTTTCTTGGGTTTTAAGTCATAGGACCCCATAATAGAATTCTTGGGGCATTTTAGGACATATATTACATAAAATTTTAAACACTACCTTGTATCAAAATTGCATAAATTTTGCATGATAAATATAAAAATATCAAGTTGCATAAAAATCCTTTTCAAATAGAAGGTGCATAGCCGTCATGCATACATCTGTCATCCATGAGAACATAAGCGTTATGTACAGTTCAGAAATGTTCAAAAGGTTCAAAAAGCAGAAGTAGTATAAGAATCTCAACCTCGCCTCCTCCAGCAATGAGGATCCTCTTACTGATGTGCTCCCTTGTCAACCTTCATCTGAGCTAGTAAGGAGGTGATAACCATCTCCATCCAGCATCCCATCCGATAAGTGCACCTAATATAGCCAGCTGGAACTTGCATTGATGCAAGGAACAATCTAAGCAACAAAAATTACCAAAGGATCATTTCCAGAGATAAATAAAAGACATGTACCATAATATTCTTAGGAAAGTTTGGGGCAAGAGGATGAACTGTATCCGGAACATGCTAAGTCCTCATCTGACCGTCACTTCCCTTATAAGGAACAACCCCAGTAATCTCCAAAAAAGGTTAAAGGCTAACTCCTCTCTATTTCCTACACTGGAACTCGAATCTTCGACAGCTAGAGGAGCCATAGTAGATGCTTCTATACTATAAAGGTCAGATTGAGTAGAAGGATTAGTAGAATGAGCAGTAAGTCTATATGGATCCCCAACACGACACATCAGTTAGGTCTGGCAAAACTCTATATAAAGAATCTTGAGCACAAGAAACAGAAGCATGGGTGAACCAGCATAGGACTCCTCTAAAGCATGGATGTCAAAATCCCACTTCATATCAACTAGAGGCTGCTTAGGGGTAGCCCACTCCCCCATTTCCTGAACTCTTACTCTCTCTCTTAAGAAGTACAATTTGTAAAATGTAAAGTGAAACAGCACATGAGAAAATGACATAAGATAGCAGTTATATAGCATAGCCGGCATCATCTCAATCCTGATAGCAAAAGGGGTCATCCGCCTCTGCACAAGCAAACCTTGATCAGAACCTCAAGTCAGAATTGAAAAAAGGTAAAAACAAAAGATACCTGGGAAGGATCTAGACTACCAAAAAATGCCATGATAGTGCGAAAGTCACGCTTGGACTGTCCTATCCTATATTCCCTATTCCACCTCACACTAGCAGGGAATATGTCCAGTTGAGGAGCATCCAATATAGGAGTAAAAATGGGAAAATACTCATAAGCCTAGAGCTGAAAAGTGGCAAGACAATCATAATAAATAGACAATTAGAAAGCAAACAATCAGATAAATAGACAGTCAAACAAGCAGACAAACAGATAATCATAATAAGCAAAAATTGGATATAGGCACAAAGCAGAAATGTACCTCCTAAATAAGGAATGTCCCTCCAAAGGAAGTGAGTGCTCCATGAGATAGATCAATCATCTCTTTGTACATGGTGCTCAGAAACGTTCCAGCCCAATCATATTGTCACGACCCAAACTGGGAGCTACGACTGTCCTAGGGTACGGGTGTTGCCTAAGCTACCAGTACCATGAAGAACCCAATTATCTGTATGATATGACAAACAATTCATATAATCAACTCAAATATAGTTTAACATTTCTACTGAAATTTCGACAACATCTCCTCTAATATGAGACTATATCCCGCTATAGAAAATACAAACAACACTCCCAATATCACTCTATTATCAATATCCATCTCAACCTCCAATATCAACTCATCATATGTATATATATCAACTATATCCATCCATAGCATAATTTATATGAAAAACTAAAAGGTATACAAGCACACACATATATGTCTTTACTTAGATTATAATACCCTGGAATCTCTAATAATATACAAATATTTACATATACTGATTAAGACTGGAGTATTATATGATACAAGTAGCAAAATTTCAAGGGGAGGATGGAAAGTGCCAATGAAATTCGAGTCTCACTGCGGCCCTGAGAAACATTGGCAACTATGGGGGTGAGTATAAAAATACTCAGTGAATCTATATATATATAAAAATGCAGTAGATATTCATAATACCATGATCGCTCACAAATTGACCTGTAGAATAATAAAAGATAACAAATAAGGGTGAAACATGTTTCCATATAAATATCCAGTATCTAAGTCAACTCTCATATGATATAACAGGATTGTGTCCAATGAAAAGTGCAATCGCACTGTAATAGCACAATCATGCATCATCCAATATATGTAAGGGAGATCACTCCTTATGGCTAGAGAATATGACACCCCTCCCTATCAAGGGTCTAATAAATACCAGTGTGCACATGGTTGATGGAATTACCCGCTACACCATCGAGGTAGCCCTGTTATAATGCCATATGGGTGTGTCTCCATAGAATAATAAAAATAGCATAAATTTAACTTATATAATTGTGGAACAATCCAATATATATTTATAATCAATAATATAACAAATTTGGGTCAAGTAAAAAAAATGGCTGGCGAGCCCAGTTGCGCTGCTGCAATTGGCATTTGCCATTACAAGTCTGTTTTGGGATTTTTGAGTAGTTTTTGGTTAATTATGCTATCAATGGATTCAGGTAGGCCATGAGATACCATTTTAAAGCTTAGGGAAAAACTAGAAGATTAGGCCAAGTGGGGGTTCAATTGGCTTTATAGGTTTCATTTTATAGCTAGTCAAAATTTAGGTCGATTTAAGTTGTTTCAATGGGCTTATTTCGGGGTAAAAATGCATTGTAGGTATTTTAGGATATTGAATGCTGGTTTATCATTCCAAATAACATTTTATGAGATATATAATGTAAATCATGCATGATTATACATATAGAATCACCTTTAATGCAAACTGTTTACTTTATCCCCCAAAACACTGTTTATCGGCCCTAATTGGCCCGCCACTCAACACTCCCAGCTGGAGTACCCGATGGTTCACCTATTTCCAAATATAACACTCCAGTAAGACTTGAAAACATTACAAAACACATTATTCACATCAAAAGACATTAAGCATACACAATATACACCATAGACATCACATTACACAATTAACACTTTTTCCAATCATTTATGTATCAAACACATTTCTATCACCACATTTGACTTACATTTCATATATTCATCACTATTATGCCAAGTTAAGAACTCATATACACTTAGTTCAATATTCCATATCAAACATACACCTAATTCTAAGTTTACATTCCAAGTACTTATATCAAACACCATTTCCATATCTAAACTTATACATTTGCATTACATACATCATTAATCCATATTCAAACCCTTCCTTTCTAATTGCTTCAATCTAACACATTGAACCTATAAACTCAATATGGTTCTGCCTAAATGGAAGTTCCTCCATTTCTTTATTTTCCAACACCAATCATTCAAACAACCTAAATATGCATTAAATACATAACATTCAAGCATTTAAACCTATTAAACACCAAAGTACCATTCCACTTTTTGAACATCAACATTTCGGCCAAGCATGAAATTCATCCAAATGAATTTCTTTTCATCAAATGGTTACTAATTCATTACAAACACATCAAATACAACACATTTGAACCAAAACTCAATCAAAATAACACATTTGAATCTTACCTTTTCCAAGTTAGGGTTTCGTTCCAACTTTTGAGTTTTCTTTCAACCTAAAAACATATTTGATATTAATTACTATCAAGGAACATCTTAAGATCAAAATTAAACCAAAAGAATGGTAAAATCACTTACTTCTTCAATAGTTCGTTAAAATTTTTAAATCTTTGATTTATCAACTTTTCTTGATTTTTCTTTGATTCTAAGGTTATAATTGTGTTTAGAATGATGGAATTAACTAGTTTGGATCAAAAAATAAAAGAAAACAATTTGGTTTGATGAAGAACAATGATGACCGAAACCTTGAAAGGAAGAAAGAGAAAAGTTTGAATGGGAAATGGCTAAGGAAGAAGAAGTAGGAAAAATCCACCTAAATATCAAATTTGTAATCCTATACATTGATCCTATGGTAAAAATTATGCAACCTAGCTTACTAATCATTCAATTCTTGACCTTTTCATCCAATGGTTTGATTTATGTTAACTTAAATTGGTTACCATAGACTTACATACATTATATAAGTCCATATACCTTAGGAAAAGACAGTTCGAATTGGATCCCTATCCGATTAACTTTTCTCGGAATTATTTTCTACCGGCTTTAATCTTCCAACAATAATTCAAATGACCATTATGCCTCTATTTTCATATCCTTATATTCTTTTTTACCATCAAATATAATATTAATTTCCACTAAAACTCAAAGAGTGTGAAATGACTATTTTGGCCATAGTTCACCAAAAACTCAATTTTACTCAATTGTACTCAATTGCTTCCTAACAGCCTTTAAACCTCCTCTATTCATACAAACACATCATATAACATGCATACATATCAAATTCAAGCATAAACACATAGCAAATAATAAAAATTAAGTCAAACTAAAAGTTTCAAGGTTACCCTTTGTGGTTCAGGTTCTAGGTTTTAACTAAAGTGTTACATATATGTCTCAAGTTGTGACAAATCCAATAAGTTAGAAAGAATATTCAGATATAGGCATTTCGGTAGCTCTGTTTTAGGTCATATTGGCAAATCTGTGCAAAAATTGATCATTAATAGTTTTCAAGCAAAGATATAATTTCATATGCATAAATGCATGACTTATGAATGAATAATGCATCAATCATATATATTGACTCACCTCTATCAAAAATTCTCAAATATTACTCAATCAGGCCTAGTCAGCCCGTGATTCCCCGTCCGCAGCTCTAGCTTAGGACTATTTTTCTATATTAACCAATTCACTCCAATAAGACTTATACTCAACATATTACTCATTAAAACACATATCAAAGCATATTAAAATATAACAACATATATAAACACACATTATTCACCAAAGGCCCTATTTCATACTTATCACACTTTTCATACCTTTTATGCATCAAATGCATTTCTATCACCATATTCCATTTACATTA
>CANXYC010181877.1:0-12083 GCA_948193065.1 Aleurites moluccanus
ACCCCTGCTAGGGAGGGACGTTGTATTCCCTAGTGTTATGCACTTTATGATAGTGCTGAGTATAAAAGTTCAAAGTGAACCAAATCCTGTGATATCATATATGTGCTACCTTTATTTATTCACATGGTTAATATAGTATTACTATTATAGTTATTTACCTTATTATCCATATGCTATAGCTTATTTAATATTTTATATATTATGATGGCATCTATATTTTTACTGTGCATTTACTACATCTTTATGCATATGAACTCACTGAGTATTTTTTTATACTCATTCCTTTAGTGTTTGATATTTTCAGGTCTTCGGAGAGGCTCGTATTCCTTTGGAAAAATTCTTTCTTCTTCCTTGGAAGTATTAGTTTTGACATGTAAATACTCACTCCTAAACATTTTGTAAATAATGAATAGACTAGTATTCCATGGTACTGTATATAAGTTTTGGCATATAGATATTATGATAAGCTGGCATATATATATATCATGATGCTTGTTAATGATGATATAATTGTGTATATATGGATGAGTTGTATGTTTTTATATATATTGATATTGAGATGGTTGATGGAGATCCAGAGGGATCAGTAGTTGAGAATGTTTGTGGGATTTATTTGAAGTGTTGTTTGTTGTTGTTTTGTTTTTGGGTATAGTCAAATTTTAGGGGAAATGCTGGCGCATTTTCTTCAGCATTTATAAGTTTATTAAGCTGTATTTGCTTGTTGCATATCATATAGATAGTACTTTGGGTTCTTTGTGGTATTGGTTGCTTATGCTTTACCCATACCCTAGGACTGTTGTGACTCCCGAGATGGGTCGTGACATCTTTCATGGGTGAAATCTTTAGAAATTCATGGTCTTCCATAGAGAATTGTAAATCCCTTCTTTTTGGATCAACATAACTCTTTTGCCGAATGAATGTCATTATAAATCTTTCCTTGATTATCGGTATATGCTAGTTTGTATCTCTAATTATATCAGGGCCCTCTAAGTGTTTCTCCCTCATTTCAATCCAACACAAAAGAGATCAACATTTTCTCCATATAAAGCCTGATACAGTGTCATGCCAATGGTGAAGTGGTAACTATTGTTATCTAAACTCAATCATCAGCAACTATTTATCTCAACCCCTACCAAAATCTGATTCACATATCCTTAACATATCCTCTAAGGTTTGGATAGTCCACCAAAATTGCCCATCAATTTAAGGATGAAAAGTTGTACTAAAATCCAATTGGGTCCCCAAAACCTCTTGAAACTGACCCTAAAAAACCAAGAAGTAAATTGTGAACCTTTATTCATAACAATAGTCATTAAAACTCCATGTAAACTCACAATCTTATCCAAGTAAACTTATGCATATCTATCCACGATGAAAGTCATCTTGACTTCTAAGAAATGAGTGGACTTGGTCAATTAGTCAACAATTACCCATATTGCATCATATTTTACCAATCCAACAATTACTGAGTCTAAACCTGCAAGGGTACATATCGTGAAGCAAATAATAGTGATAAGTATAGTACGTTCCAATGAGGAATTTATTAAAGAAATTCATATTTAAAGTAAACTAAATTAATAAGGTAAATTAATATAATTAAATTCAATATATGTAAAAAGTCTAGGATTTAGATTTCATTAATTGATCACCTATGATTTTTCTATGTTCTTCTTAATTAGTTTGATTTATTAGAATTAATGACTAGGTTTTCTTAAGTTATGTAGAGTTCTCTCTCAAGATACAACATAAATATTGATGCTAATTTTAAGTCTACTCTCGTGATCCTAAACAGTTAACATAAATTGTCACAACCCGTTTCCAGATCGCAATGGTCCTAGTATGCGGGAGATGCCAATGGCGACCGGCACCCATAGAACCTAGTATCATATGCATAATCTATAAACCACAATTTATTATTCATTTTACTTAATTATCATTCATTCTGTCGTTATGTAATTCTTACTGTAAACTAGTGCAGTGGGCTGTAACAGTCATAATAACATGCCATATGATCATCATATATCTCATAATATCATCATATTATATATACATGTTCATATTCTAACTAACCCATACATACCCCATGGAGCAACTAGATTATGAACACCAAAAAAATATAGATTTTAAAATGTTTACATATATCAAAGATGAGCAAAAATCCGCTGGATGTCAGAAGATGGGATTCCGCAATATACTCCTCTCCTGAAATGGTTAAACAAAGAAATGGTAAGTATATAAGATACTCAGTGAATCTATATGCATCACAAATCAAATAGGATGGGACAATGATGCATAATGATAAAGGAACAATGGAAACAACATCAATCATGTTGGTTTACAGAATCAGTATCAGAAACTGACAGGAATATCAATGGTCATATCAAAGGCATATAATCATATGGTAAGACAGATATAGGGCCCTAAAACACGTAAACTATGTGTAATCACACAATCGATCACATATCAAGTAAGCATTAGACTGATCAGGTCCTATGGCTAGGACCACTAACCTTTCCCAGCTAGGGCATCAATATCAATGTGCACATTGCCGACAGTATGTACCCACTAGCCTGTCGAAGCGGCAGCTCTGTCAAACCACATTCAGGTCAATATAAGTGAATATCATATCAATAGACACCATTATTCAATAATGGTATCATCAATAATAGTAAGCTCAATATCTTTCAAATCAAATGGCATTTGAATCAATGGCATTGCAATATACGATATACAATAAATGATAAGTAGTATGGTAAACAACAAAGGTATGGAACAAAGGTTGGTTCGGCAAAGAAAATCGATAGGCCAATTAGCATGACAATGTTGCTGGCGACGATGGCATTCAAATGGTAGGCTTATGGAATACAAAGCAATAGGCCAAGGAAAAAAACAACTAGGCATTTTTTCAAACACTTGGTGGGCGTAAAATGGCAAGCCAATAGGTTAGGGTTTAGAGCAAATTTAGCATGCCTAATTCAACCAACAAAAGTTCACATTGGCAATAACACAATAGGATACAAATATACAAGATTAAACAACATAAAGGGATCAAAATAGCATAGGAATTCAAAGGCAAAATCAAAGAAAATCAAGGCTATATAAATAGTGCAATACCTTTTGGCCAAAATGGGGTTCCAACAAATGAATTACCAATCTTCATTCCAACGGTATAGGCATATAATTTGATGCATATAGAACTCACCTAATACTTCCAATTGCTTTGAAAAATTGATTTCCACCACTTTTCTTGAAAGGAGGCAAATAGGGCAACTCTGTTCTTCCTTATGTTCTACACCAAAATAACCACAAAATCATTGTCCATTATCCTCCAATTAACATATTCTAAGCTTACACAATACAATCTAACACTAATTCATCAAACCCATTCATATGGCTTCAAATAGGTTAGGCAAATTAGGTATTTCTATCAAAATGCATCAATTGATGCAATCTAACCTAAAACCCCTTTCAATTCAACTCCTAAATCATCTAAATAAACCATAAAATGGAACAAACTAATTTCTTACCTCTAGGTGATGAAGGATCCGAATTCTTCAAGCCAATATTCCTTGAATTCCTTTGTTCTTCCAAGTAAATTAATGGAGGGAACTGATAGACCTAGGTTTAAACTTAACTTTTCTATGATTTTTCTTAAGAATTTTGGTTGGAATAAAGAAGAAATGGATCAGAAGAAGATGGAAGATAGGTTCGGCCAATGAAGAAGAAAGAAGAAGAAGATGGAATTTGTTCTAAGTGTTGGCTTTTATACAAAAATCATATGGCAAATTACATTTTCATCCTTAAGTTTTCAAATAATTAGGTTTTGACCCCAATTTCTTCTGTAATTTATTCTGTCAATTCCGTCAGGATTTAGATTTCAAAGTGGGGAATCAATAGGCTTATTTTAATTTATCCTTATAAAAAATAGTTTCAGATTCATTCTAAAATCCAAACAGACTCATTTCTACTATTCACCTTAAAGTTCCATTTATTTATAATCTTGCCATTGGTTACTTTTTCAGTGTTCCTAAATACTTTTTATTTCTTTATTTTTACCAAAATTACATATGCATTAAGGTGATATTTTATCCCGTGATTAGATTCAGAAATTCTTCTATTGACCGGACTGCTAATTTCTCGGCAGTGTTCCCAACACCGCCGCTTTCCGGAAAAGTAATTAGCTTGTTTTCTAACTGTGTCTCTAAAATCATTTCTCATCATTTCAATGCTTTTAAACCATATACTAAAAATTAATTCATGCATATGAGTTAGGACTTCCTAGGATATTACACAAATTCATTAAGTTCTTTGGAATACCCATTTTTTTATAGTCAGAAAAGAGTGTTTTTATCTTTAAGCAACATATTCCTTAGGTCTATTACTTAATGAGCTAGTGTTATACTTCCACTTTCGCTACTTCACATAATACCTTAAACATGTAAATAAATAGTGATCAATTATTCATATGAATTAAGTCCTAAGATAATAGATTAATTTCAATTTTTTAACCAATTGATCATATATAGATAATCATACCCTAGAGAATGAATTTATGTCATGGAGAAAAAGAGAAAAATAATTAAAATATTAAAAATAAGGAAATTAAACATTGAACTTAATTAAATTGAAAAGCAAAGTTTAAGAAGAAACTAGTTTGCATGAATGAAGCTCAAAGTCGTCAATTTTCAACTCTTCTGTTCCTCCAAAACTTTAAAGAAAACTAAATTTAGAACTACAACTAAAACTAAAAAGAATTACAAAGAAAATTTCGACAATAACTTCGATGATTTTACAATGATCTAATCCTCTTTATAAATTGAGGTTTAAATTTGAGTTTAGGAAGATTTGAAAGTCCATTGAATCCTTGGAAAATTGAAATCTTTAAAGATTTTGAAATAAAATCAAAGTAGGAATCATTTTGGCCTGAAAAATCGCTAAAAAAAAAACTCCTTTAGATGCTGCATGGCATGCTATTTTTCTCAATTTGGGCTTCAAAAGTTTTCAGGCAAAAAAAAAAAAAAAAGTGCACGGTCGTGCAACACTCTCTTGCATGCATACATGATTAAATCACCACGAATTGTTATAAAAACTCTGGGACAACCTCAAAAAAATATTCATGCTCGTGCGACATGACCTTGTACGGTCATTTAAGTTTGGTTAAGCCAATTTGACACTTTTTTTTATTCATTTTCACTTTCAATTTCTTCTGCATGACTTTCAATCTTCTAAACTACTTGAATTTCCATAAAAAAAAACCTCCCAAGAACCAAAGAGAACACGACATAAACTAAAAGAATAAAAGCAAAACAAAAAGTAAGAAAATCAATTATAAATAAGAACAAAAGATGGATGAACTTTACAAATTACTCTTTATATTTCAATTGTATTTTAGGCTTATCAAATTCCCCCAAACTTTAGTCTTTGCTCGTCCTCAAGCAAAATTAAAACTTAACCACAAAAAGGGAATTTAATATTTCTCATGCTCAAGTTGAACAATTTTTCCAAAGCATCAAGAAATTAATATTTACAAACAATATATCAAAATATAACAAATTAAAATTTCATCTTAAATTCAAAATAATTTTCATCTTAATCATACATTCAATAATTATGCCCAATCATAAATAATTTGTTGTATTTCAAATAGACATATACACATTAAATATCTTTTATAGCCTTTATCAAAAGATATTAAATGAAGTTATAAATCTCATAAGCATATTAATGCAAACAATCACCACTAATGGAACTCACAAATCAAGAGATATCAATAGGACTTTGGGTTAATGGGGTTAGTTAGCTTATCAAAGAAAAGGATAAATCAATAAAAGTAAGATATTTATGCCAAGAAAAATAAAATTAAAAACTTGTTAATCCATTAATTCAAATAGAAGGAATTTTTTGAAGGTAAAATCACTTCACTTCTAGGCACCATTATTTTTCAAGTTTTTCTTCTTTTAAACTCTTCAATCACCATAACAAAATTTCAAGGTTAAGCAAGTTTTAATAATGAATTTTTCTTTTTAGTCAATTTTCTTTTACTTGCTTCCTTCAAACTTATGTTTCAGCATAATAGTGATTTTATTTAGCAATAATAACACTTTCTTCATTAGATCCTTGTCAAAGTTTCCCTTTCCATTATTCAATGAAGCTTTTAATAAAAATTTTAAACTTAACATAATTATTTCGTAAAAGAGGGTAAAGGTTAATAAGTTTAGTTATAAAAAGAAAAGAAAGTTAGAATTTAAATAAGGTATAATGGGGTAAATGTAATATCCTAGGAAGCCCCATCTTGTAAGTATGAAATGATTCTTAGTTTACGGTTTAAAAGCATTGAAATGATGGGAAATAATTTTACAGACACGGTTAGAAAGTAAATGCAAAACTTTTTTGAAAATCATCGGTGTCGAGAATACTGCCGGAAAAATATCAGTCTGGCTAATTTTAGAATTTCTGACCCAAACTTAGGGGGATTAAATAAGTTAATTTTATGTGAAATTATGGTGAAAAGAAAGAGTTGAAAAATGTTTTGGAACATTGAAAATAAGAGTAATGGCAAAATTGTAAATAATGGCAACTTTGAGGACAATTTTGGAAATCCACTGTCTGGGATCCATAAATGACCAATAACTATTTTTAAATGATCGAACAACTTAAAATAAGGTATTTCACTCCCTACACTTGAGGTTGAATCTAAACAGAATAGCCAGAATAAATTATAGAAAGTTTTGGGGTCAAAAATGCAAATAAGAAAATTTTTGGGCCAAAAGTATAATTAAACAAAGTTGTGAGACCCACCCATTCTAAAAATTTGATGAAGTGGCCGGACATGCGTGAGGAGAAAGGGATATTTGATAGGAAAAATGATTAATTAATTTATTAATTAATTAAATAGGTGTCAAATAAGCCAAATTCTAGAATTTTCTATTATTTTTTTATCTTCACTTTTTGTTGGCTTTTGAAAAGATGAGAACTATATGTTGGCCGCCATTTTTGGAGAGGAAAACCGAGACATGGAGGGGAGAAAAGCCAAAGAAATATATCTTCCAAACTTTCCAAAGAATCAAGAAAAAATAGATAGGAAATGGAACAAAGAAGAAGATTTATGAAGAAAATACGATAGAAAAGTAGTGTTCAAGCTTTATGGAGGAAGAAAGAAGATGGAATTTGAGAATTTAATCTAAGATAATGATTCTAAACTTATCATTTTTAATTGTATTTAAGAGTTCTATAGCATGATTTGGCAACTAGTTGAGGTAATTAAATTAACAATATAAAGAATGAGCTAGGGTTTATATAGTTTATGAATTATGTTTTGAGGCAGTAATTTGAGGCTATTATTCAGAAATTTTAATGATTGAATTTGAGGATGGTTAAAACATGAAAATTATATATAAATGTGTAAATTAGACTTCTGTAAAAATAATTTGTGAAATTCGAAGTGAGGAAATAGTTAATGTGTAAAAACTGTGACTGAGCTGAAATTAGGTTTTCTAAAAAATACTACTGTTTTTTTTATTGTACAGGTTGTTAGAGACAGAATTAGAAGATGTGTTCAACATAAAAAGTGTTCATTTATGTCTTATCTATAATCCTATAAAAGGTTTTTTCAATTAGATGTCACACCCTGACTCCCGTGGTGCGACGGTCCTAGGGCAAGAGTGGGCTTAAGGTCACCATAAACCCGTAGAACTCCCATATCCTAGATCTCATACACAATTCATATTTACCTTACATATATTTATCATTCAAACATTCATTTCAAGAGTCATGAAGTCATAATTTATATCTTTATATTTTTGTCATTTCATAATTTCCTCTTGTTCCTTAATGATTAAAAGATGCATCCCACATCACTAAGGAACAAGGGCAACCCAAAAATAACAGATCATACATCAAAATAATGTCACCCTCAATAACTAACTACGGAGTTCTAGAGTATACTTCCAATATATATAATACTATAATACCATACAATAAATATACATAAATATAGATTTCAAAATGATTACAATAGAGGCTTCTTGGAAGAATAAATCAAGAAGCTTGATCTTCTCTACTAGCTCCCTCACGAGCTACACTATCACCTGAAATCCACAGAAGAGGAGTGAGCCTTCAACTCAGTAGGATATGAATATGCAATATGAAAGAAATATATATATACATATATATTTATATAAATTCAAAGGAAAGGTCAATTCCAAGAACATAGGTAAGAAATCATCATATGGTTAGGCTTACAAGAACAGAAGTGCTCACAATCGAATAGCACTGTCAAATCACATGATAGAACTACAGAGTGCATCAGTAGCCATGCTACCTATCACAACAAAGTGCATTGGTAGTCCTTGCTACCTTATCGCAAACGCATGCTTGGCTAGGCATACGCCTAGAGCTCATGGTCCTCTCTAGGTGGAACACTGATAAAAAAAAAAAGCCCTATTAGCTAGGTTCCCAAAGTGCATGATGGACCACTGAATTTACTCTCATTGGGAAGAGCGTTCTATCCATGGGGTCATATGGTTTCAATCTCATAAGAAACATATTGGTCACTAGACCATCAATATATAGCATAAATTTCAGTCAAGTTTAACAAGTAGGAATCATATGAACTTGATCCAAGAAGGTTGATCAAGTCACTTATATATATATATATATATATATATATATATATATATGGTAATATAAATAAAAAATGGTAAATTTTGGTTTTAGGATATCATAGAATTTTCATTTAACAGTTCAATAATACAATATCAAGTATATCAGAATTATATGGGTGAACATTAAGAAAGCTTGGTCATGTCATTTCAAAAAAGTGATAAGTAAATGCAAAGTTCATACTTACCTCTACACAATTTATACTTGAATTACCTTTAATAATTTGCCCAACCACAATCTCCTCAATTTCCTTGATTTCTTCTCCTATGAAATTTCCCCAAATATTCAAAATTAGGGTTTACCTTAATCAATAATACTCACTATGATTTCTTAACATTTAACCATCTTATAGTTTTTATTTTTATTTTCCAAAATCAATTTAATTCAACTCTTAAAGAAAAATTCTCATTTAATTCGGATTTACTGTTGTGCTACTATTCATGACAGTCCATAAATTCTGATTTCTCCAATATTAATTACCATTAATAGCTTCAAAATGCTTGTAATAAATTCTATATACTCATAATTAACTATTCTAACTACCAGACTTTATTAATCTAATAAGAAAATGACATTTGAAGAAATTTTACCTTATTTCTTCAAAAACTAATTTCCTGAGAAAATCTACTTGAATTCGCTGATTATGCCTTAAAATATGCTAATCTAGGGATCTAATGCATTAATTTTTGAGTATTAATGCATTAGAAAAGAAATAGAACAAATCTATGAAGAACTGAAGAAGAACGAAGAGATGAAGAAAGAAAATATCACGCAAAAAACGCTACTGGACACAGGTTAAATAGGCTACTGCCTCAAATCCCGCCCGCTAGCTCGCCTCGCCAACCTGCCTCGGCAATGCCACTTCGCATAAGCCAGCTCACAATTCCCACTTCGCATATGCCACCTCGCATATGCTGCCTCGCCAAACTCTCCTCGCGAACTCCTCTTTGCATAAGCCGCCTCGCATATGCCACCTCGGCAATGCCTCTTCGCATAATGCCACCTCGCCTAATCCTCTTGGCCAAACTCTGCACGCCTATCTCTCTCTTTGCATATGCCGCCTCGACAAGGCCTCTTCGCATAATGCCACCTCGCCTAATCCTCTTCGCCAAACTCTGCTCGCCTATCTTTCTCTTCGCATAATGCCTCTTCGCATAATGCCCCTTCGCATAATGCCTCTTCGCATAATGCCCCTTCGCATAATGCCTCTTCGCATATTGTCCCTTGGCATAATGCCTCTTCGCATAATGCCTCTTTGCATAATGCCTCTTCACATAATGCCTCTTCTCCAAATGCCTCTTCTCCTAACTCCACTTCGGCAATCTCACCTCGCCACTTTACTAGCTAGCATTGCCAGCTCGCAAATGCCAATCTCTGTTGAGCTGAAACCTTTCCTCGACAACATATATTTAACCAGCTCGCAAATGAGCTACAGACAACCAAACTTCCTAATTCTTTTTGTCACTTAAAATAGACATACAGGGGTCCAACATATCCAAAATTCAAATTACAAAAATAACTACACAGACCATGGTGACTCTTTAAAATTCACCCTGACTTACTGCCCAAAATCCATCCGAACAAACCTGAGTAATTCTACTCTCCACTGAGTTATACTTATCCAAATCTCCTGAAAGTTTACATCCAACAACAAACACATAAAGGAACATTTCTCATGTTTACACTTTTGGCTTAAACAACCTCAGTCATTCCTAGAAAATTCAAACACTCACAGATTCTTGCAGAAATGAATGAACCAGACAGGTCCTGCTCAAGAAGGCATAACTCTTCACATACACAGATTTTTACCAAACCATTTTACAGAATTAAAGATGAAATATACACCTATAACTTTTATAATTTACACTTTACCAAATTATTTCTTTAAAATTATGCATTCAGCCTCAGAATACCCACCTTGCAACCAAAAATTTCTGGATTTCCTCAACATTCATATCTTCAATTAATTAAATTCAACAAGCATACAATTCATAAAATAGCCCAAAAATGACAGATATTACATTCTTTCCCCCTTAAATAAATTTGTCTTCAAATTTATAATAATCTGCCTTAAGCCTGAAATAGATAGGGATATTTATCTTGCATGCTTTGCTCACTTTCCCAGGTGCACTCTTTCATAGCTTGATTTTTCCATAGGACCTTAACCATTGGTATATCTTTATTCCTTAACTTCTTAATAATTCGATCTATAATTACAATTGGGATTTCTTCATACGTCTAATCTTGTTGAAGGTCTATAGTCGGAACTTGTAGCATATGAGAAGGATCGGCCATATATTTTCGAAGCATCAACATATTAAGTACTGGACGCACTCTGCTGAAGTTAGACAAAAATTAGCATGCAAGAAACTTCTCTTATCTCATGCTCCGAAGCCTTAACTTGTATATCTTCTTAGCATTTTCTTGTACTTATTATAGGAGCACTTTCGTCCATCCTCAAGGGACTATTAATTGTCTTAGCATTGCTCCTAGAATACTTATTGTCTTAGAATTTCTCACTCATAATACCATAATCAAACACGTCATTCCATCTCTTAAGTACCTTTAGAGTTCTTTATTTACCAATTTCCTTAAACCTTTCCTAACATATTCTTATCATTAAATATTGCAAATATTCACACTTTCATGTTCCATTAAAATTGTCGTATAAATACGCTTGTATCCATCATTCTAAATTCAAACCTCCTGTTTGAACTAAAACAATCACCTCTTCTTTTATCTGTAGACTCTCATCTTGATGACTGACTCATAACTTGCCTCTAACCCTAACCAATCTCATCACCTCTCATACCACTTCTTCCAAATGTATACTTATATTCTCAAACCTGAATGGATAACCCTTTGCATAATACACTAATAATCCACATCTAACCCATGCATCTATTTTAAATGACACTTCCCATATGCTATCTCCCACAATTAAAACACTGAGGGTTTATATACCTCAAAAGTATAAAGTTAACTATATCCATGCACATTAGTGCATCCACTTAAAATAACTTGCTTCTACTGCAATCTTTCTGGATAACTTCAAACATTAGCTTGGTAGTTTAACTGGTATGAAATTTCCACATTTTAAATCCTTTTCTCATCTCAGAACTCTATAGATCCTTCAAATTCTTAAGCCTTTACTTTACTAATACTTTTAGGGATAAACTCCTCTATCATCAATTTCTTAGGCCATACTTGAGACATAACATCTTGTCACAAAAGTCTTATTAAGAATTTCAAAATCAAGTCTAAATCATTTTAACACCACTAAGTAATAGGTTACATCAGAATTGATATCTATAATTCAATACAAATATGCTTACATAACAATTTCTAATACACTTAAATTAGTCTATCCTCACTCCATCAATAGCAGTAGATTAACTAGCCAACTTACAGTCTGAACTTGA
>CANXYC010181932.1:0-13584 GCA_948193065.1 Aleurites moluccanus
GTCAACCCTGTTAATGAAGTCACTAGGGTCTGTACCATACTCCCTTGTGAATGTAGGCAGTTTGAATCTCATGAACTCCCCAACAAATACTCCATCCTCTAGAATAACCCTGTGTACTCTGCCCCCATATAACACTGCTGGTTGTCTCTAGGGTACTGGTTGCACTATAGGCTGTGCCACTGGCTGTACTGGAGGTGGTGGTGGCTGTACCACTGCAGGCTGTGCTGCTAAATGAGTATGGATGGTCTGTAATATCTCCTGTCTCATTTCTTGTATTTCCTGTCTCCAGGGTGCCTCACCTATAGAATTAGACTTAGTTCGTCTTCATGACCTGGATGGCTCATACTGAGTTCTCCATACAGCAGATGTGTTGGAAGCAACCTCTGCTTCCTCATTAAATCCATGGTATTCGTCCCCCTCAATAGGTCTAGCTCATCTAGCCCCCCTTTCTGACATCTTAACACACTATACAAATCAACATATAAAAGAATGTTTAGATCATAGGTACGCGAAATTTCAAACAAAGAAGAAGACTTGTCATTTTGACGATATATGAACATCCTAGATTCCATGGTACTTCTATTACTATCAATATGCAAACACTATAGGTTATGTAAAACTTTAGCTCCGATACCACCTTTGTCATAACCCAACTTGGAAGCCGCGACGGTCCTAGGGTACGGGTGTTGCTTAACACCTATACCCTAGGATCGTCGCGGCTCCCAAGTTGGGTCGTGACACCTAGCCATAAGACCTAATCAGTCTTATGTTTACTGATACATGATGATACATGTTACATGTGTTTCATGACCCTTTATCTTTCTTATCCATGTGATATACTTTCCATTAATTTGATTATTGACTTTACAATAATCTTCTATAACTTGATTTTGTATCCTGATATTCTTAAGCAGATTGACATTATTATTTCATCTGCCTATCCTTTATTGATGTTCTAGTTCTTATTTATGATCGATGCATAATAGATTCACTGAGTATCTTATATAGTCACCCTTTCATTGTTTTCCATTTTCAGGTGCAGAGTAGGAGGCAAAATCCTACCTGTTGATATCTCTGTGGATTTCTGCTACTTGAATGACAGTGTAATTATATTAAACACTGCATTTTGTATGTTTATATTCTAACTGCTCTATGGGTTGTATATGGTATAGTTAGTTTATAAACATTTATGTATGACATATTATAGAGTATAACTAATGATATGGCACGATATGATGATTGTTACAGCCATTTGCAGTAAAATTTACAGACAGATTATAGATTGCCAAAATGAATAGTAATTAAGAAGTTGATTAATAAATTGATAGTAATTGATAATTGCATGTGATACTGGGTTCTATGAGTACCGGTCGCCTCTGGCATCTCCATTATCCTAGGACTGTCGCGTCTTGAAATCAGGACATGACAGAGGTGGTATCAGAGCATAGGTTACAGATGAATAGTAACTAAGTACAGTATGGGTAGAGTTAAGTAAACCATGGAGCATAGAAATTCCTGTATCATCTTTTGTTGTATTCGTCAAGTATGTATGAGTATTCTGCATTTATGTAATATACTGAGTACATGTTCTATTTTCTGATAGTTTATAGAGATGTCCGACGACAGAGATAGGGATACCAGAGAGGCAGAAGTAGTCAGGAATTTTCAGTTTCAAAGGGACCATCCAGATCTCGATGGACTACAAAGGAGACAGAAAGGAGCGATGACCTCTGGAGGATGGAGATGATGCAGGGGATGATGGAGTTCCATAGGGAACTAGAAGAATTGAGATGAGAATGATAGAATATGCCGCCACCTCCAGTGCTAGCAGCAGTGCCACCCCCTGTTGCACCAACTGTAGTACATGTTGCTCCAACTCCTGTATAGCCAGTTGTGGTTCCAAGAGAGCCTGTTGTACAAGGAGCCCGCCGAGTTATTAATGAGGATGGAGTATCTATGTTTAGCTTTCTTAAGTTAAATCTTTCAGGGTTCAGAGGTGACAGAGGCGATGAGCTAATCGATATTCTTGAGCAGGTTGAGAAGGTAGTTAGGAGACTACCTTGTTCAGATATCAGAGCAGTTGAGCTAGTGGGTTTATTGCTAAGAGGAAAGCCTGGACATGGTTTTCTAGATAGATGGAGCCCGAATTGTATGCTACACAGATTGCACCTACTGAGGCCAATTTGATCAGCAGGTTCAGGAGGGGTTTGCATGTTTCACTTCATAATGCCCTACTAGCTACAAAGTTCACATCTTTGACTACCATCATTGATAAGGCTAATCAGATGGAAGAAAAACACAAGTCAGAGAGAGTTAAGAGGGATCAGAAAAGGAATAGAGGACCCGGATCACAGGGTAGGAGGGGGGAGAGCAGCTCCTAACCTAGACAGATTGAGCCGGTGCCTAGGTTTGATCAGAGACCTTTTTCTGGTAGTCAGAGGAGGACATAAAGTAGAGGGCCTCCAGTGCAGTTTGCACCTGCTTATTCTCAGGGTTCTTTTAGAACTGCTATACAGATGCCCAGTGTGCCTAGTTGTAGTTTTTTGTGGCAGAAGGCACAGAGGGGAGTGCTAGCAACAAATAGGTGCCTGCCTGAAATGTGGGCAAC
Source organism: Aleurites moluccanus (assembly GCA_948193065.1). Taxonomy (NCBI): domain Eukaryota; kingdom Viridiplantae; phylum Streptophyta; class Magnoliopsida; order Malpighiales; family Euphorbiaceae; genus Aleurites; species Aleurites moluccanus. Next base: position 2,609 of record CANXYC010181932.1, read on the forward strand.
ATGGTCATTTTATCAGCAGATATCCTTTATGGGATGATCAATAGCCATATGCTACAGTTTCCCAACCTACTATTCAGATGAGTCAGAATGTAGTAAGAGAGGCTCCTGGTAGGAGCAAAGGCAGAGGCAAAGGACAGGCACCGAGTAGTAGTCAGGCCCCAGCAGCCAAAGGTTAGGGGCGAGTTTCTACAGTGAACACTTAGGAGGCACAGAGATCGGATAATGTGGTTATAGGTACTATTTTAATACAAAATAAGATTGTTGATGCATTGTTTGACTATGGTGCTACATATTCATTTGTTTCACCACTGTTTGCACCTGAGTTGAATAAAGAGAAGCAGTTATTAAGTGTGCCTCTAGAGATAGCTACACCTATGGGGAAGAGTGTATAAGTGAATTATAATTACCTTGGTTGTGTGATTGAAATTGATGATAATATTTTACTTGTTGATTTGATAGAACTGCCTGTGTTAGAGCTTGATGTGATCCTTGGTATGGATTGGCTAACGACACATCGTGCAGTTATTAACTGTTATGAGAAGAGGGTTAAATTCTAGCCTAAGAGGCAACCATAGTTTGAATTCCTGGGTGATTGACATAAATTTAGAGTTAGTTTTGTTTCTGCTATCCAAGCTATAAGGATGATAGGAAAAGGTTGTTCAGTATATTTGGCTCATGTGATAGATGTGCAAAAGACTTCCATAGAGATTGAACAGATACCAGTAGTTCAGGAATTCTCTGATGTCTTCCTTGATGAATTGTTAGGTCTACCCCCAGATAGGGAGATAGAGTTTGAGATTGAGGTGTATTCAGGCACCGATCCGATATTCATTCCTCCATACAGAATGGCACCGGTAGAATTGAAAGAGTTAAAGGTGCAGTTACATGAGTTATTGGATATAGGATTTATTAGACCGAGTAGTTCTCCGTGGGGTGCTCCAGTGTTGTTTGTGAAAAAGAAGGATGGCTCTCTGAGGATGTGTATTGATTATAGGCAGTTGAATAAGGTGATAATGAAGAATAAATATTCGTTGCCTCGGATAGATGATTTGTTTGATCAATTGCAGGGTGCCAGTCATTTCTTAAAGATTGATATGAGATCTGGGTATGACCAGTTGAGAATCAAGGATGATGTACCCAAGACTGCCTTCAGGACCAAAGATGGACATTATGAGTTTCTGGTGTTGCTATTCCAGTTGACTAATGCACCGACTGCATTTATGGATTTGATGAACAGGTTGTTTAAGCCATTCTTGGATAAGTTTGTCATAGTGTTCATTGATGACATTCTTATCTATTCCAGGAGTGAGGAGGAACATTTAGAGCATCTGAAGATTGTACTGCAGACACTTTAAGAGCAATAGCTATATGCTAAGTTGGTCTAAATACCAGTTTTGGTTAACTGAATTATGCTTTCTAGGGCACGTGGTTTGTAAGGATGGTATTAAGGTAGATCCTCAGAAGATTGAAGTAGTAGCAAATTGGCCTCGGCCTACCAGTGTTTTTGAGTTTCATAGTTTCCTTAGTATGGCAGGATGCTATAGGTAGTTTGTGAAGGATTTCTCCAGAATTGCTGCTCCGTTGACTAAGTTGTCTCTGAAACAAGAGTAATATCTATGGACTGATAAATGTGAGAGATGTTTTCAGACTTTGAAGTCTTACCTCACAAATACTCCATTGTTAGCATTGCCATCAAAGGAGGAGAAGTTTACAATGTATTGTGATGCTTCCTGAGTTGGATTGGGGTGTGTTTTGATGCAAATCCAGAGAGTGATTGCTTATGCTTCTCGACAGTTAAAGAAGCATGAGGTGAACTATCTGACACATGACTTAGAGATGGCAACAGTAGTGTTTGCACTGAAGATTTGGAGGCATTATTTGTATGGGTCTAAATGTGAGATATATACTGATCATAAGAGTTTGCACTATATACTTCAGCAAAAGGATCTGACTCTCCGGCAACACAGATGGGTTGAATTACTTAAGGATTATGATTTTAAAATCATTTATCATCCGAGCAAGGCTAATGTAGTAACAGATGCACTGAGCAAAAAGTCTATGGGCAGCCTAGCTCACATCTCAATTTCTAGAAGACCTTTGATCCGTGAGATGAATGAGTTAGCTGATATGGGTATAGAGTTGGATTTGGGATCCCAGGATCATAACCAGGCTCTGATAGCCCAATTTCGGGTTAAGCCATTATTGATTAATGATATTGAGGTGGCACAGGATAGGGATTCATACCTACTGAAGATGAAAGGTGATGTTCAGAATGGTAAGGAAATAGAGTTCACAGTAGAGAATGATGTACTGAAGTATGGGAAGCAGATATATGTACCCGACGTTGATAGGCTACGAGATCAGATTATAAGAGAGGCTCATTATTATTCATATAGTGTACATCCAGGAATTTCAAAGATGTACCATGATTTGAAGGATGCTTATTGGTGGCCTAGTATGAAAAGGAATGTAGCTCGGTTTATCTCTTCTTACTTAGCCTGTCAACAAGTTAAGTTTGAGCATCAGAAGCTGTCTGGTTTACTTCAGGAGATAGAGTTACCAGAGTGGAAATGGGAGCAGATTACTATGAATTTTGTAGTCGGTTTACCGAGGACTACACGGGGTTATGACTCCATATAGTTTATTGTGTATAGATTGACAAAGTCTGCTCGTTTCCTGGAAGTGAAGACCAGTTACTCAGCAACTCAGTATGCACAGCTTTATGTTGATATGATTATACAGCTTCATAGAGTGCAACTGATGATTATATTGGATAGGGGTACACAGTTTACTTCTCGATTTTGGCAGAAGTTCCAGGAGGCTTTGGGTACTCAGTTACAGTTCAGTATAACTTTTCATCCATAGACCAATGGACAGTTAGAGAAGACAATCTAGACATTGGAGGATATGCTTCGATTATGTGTTTTGGATTTTAAAGGTAACTGGGATCAATATCTGCTGCTGATTGAGTTCTCCTACAACAACAGTTACCATTCTTCTATCGAAATGGCTCCTTATGAAGCACTGTATGGTAGGAAATGCAAATTTCCAGTATGTTGGGTGGAACCGGGTGAGAAACAATTGGAATGCCCATAATTGATAAAGGAGATGATGGAAAAGGTGCTTATCATTAAGGAACGGATGAAGACCACTTTCAGCAGACAAAAGAGTTATGCCAATCCAAAGCAGAAGGATGTTCATTTTGCAATTGGTGATCATGTTTTCCTTAAAATCTCACCAATGAGAGGTTTTATGAGATTTGGGAAGAAAGCGAAGCTGTCACCAAGATTTATAGGCCCATTTGAGATACTTGAGAAGATTGGCAATGTGGCATACAGATTGGTTCTTCCACCTAATTAGAGCCATGTTCATCCAGTGTTCCATATCTCTATGCTGCGAAAATATATATTTGATCCATCACATGTATTGGAGGTACAAGATATTGGGGTTAACGAAGACTTGTCATACGATGAGCTACTAGTGAAAATTGTTAATCAACAAGTCAAACAACTGAGAAATAAAGAGATCCCAATGGTAAAGGTGCTTTGGAGGAATCAAACGATGGAGGAGTGCACATAGGAGAGCAAGCAGGATATGAAGGATAAGTATCCATTCCTGTTCCATCTGTGAGGTATGTGTTTATTTTAAATTCGATGACGAATTTATTTGAAAGGGGGTAGAATGTAATACCCTAGAAAAAGCCTACCATAATTGAACTATATTATTATTAGTTTTTGGTTTGGGATCATCGAAATAACTAAAAATAATTTTTGAGACACAGTTAGAATGTATATGAGTTACTGTCCCGGAAAATGTCGGTGTTAATACTATTGCCGAGAAAATAGTAGTCTAGGTGACAGATGAATTTCTGATTTTGACCAGGGGTAAAGAATTATATAAAATTATGTGTAATTATGGTGAAAAGAAAGAGGTGAAAAATGTTTAAGAACACTAAAAAAGTAAGTAATGGCAAAATCATAAATAAGTGAAACTTTGGAGGTATAGTAAAAAATTGACTGTCTGAGTTTCAGAATGACTCTGAAACTATTTTTATAATAAATTATAAATAAATATAAGCTATTTGAATCCCCACTTTGAAATCTAGATCCCAACAAAACTACCAGAATAAATTACAGAAGAAGTTGGGGTTAAAGTATGATTTATGAAAAGATTAAGGACTTAAATGCAATTTGCTATTTTTAACTTAGTATATAAGCAACACTTAGACTTTTTTTGGTCATCTTCTTCCTTGCTCATTCCTTGGCTGAACATCTCTTCCATTTCTTCTCCATTATTAAGCATGATATGATGATTGTTACAGCCATTTGCAGTAAAATTTACAGACAGATTATAGATTGCTAGAATGAATAATAATTAAGAAGTTAATTAATAAATTGATAGTAATTGATAATTGCATGTGATACTGAATTTTAAGGGTGCCGGTCACCTTTGGCATCTCCGGCATCCTAGGACCGTCGCATCTCAAAATTGAGACGTGGCATCCCTTTTCTTAATTTTCTTTCAAAGAAAACCAAAGGGAAATCAAAAAAAACTTAAATAAACACTTAAATAACCTAATCTACATCAAATTTCATCAAGGATATAAGAAGAAAATTTGAAAAAGCTTAGATTAGGGTGTTTATGAATTATATATATTATTATGCATGTCTAAACTTAAATTATGAATTATGAAAATCATTTGGATGGAGCCATGTCTTGGTCTAACCATGAATGTCCATTTTCCTTTGAAATTTTGTTGAGTTTCAAGCATATTTTGAGCTACATTTCTTGGATTATTATTGGTTATGAAATGTCCCTTGTATTGAGTACATTGTTGACTTGAAATGTGAAACTTGGGCTTTATTAAACATACCCTCAAACCTTACCAAATGGATGTTAAAGTGATACACATCAAGTGTTTAGTGAAATGCCCTTTGTATTTTCTTCAAGCCCATCAGTTTCATCAGCGCGGGTGAGTATCAATCTCGCCAACACAAATGTTCCCTTTTGACATGTTTTGTACCTAAATAAAATTTGAGTTTAATGGAATTTGGCCTATGAATTAATATTCCTAACACTTGTTTATTAGTCTATTGAGACAATGATTGATTAATGAGAAGCTAATGAGTTCATTGACTATGTCATTGTATCTTATGGTTTTCATTGACCATTTGGCATCTTACTTGAATTCTTTTACCTATTTATGTGTTGATATGACAGAGCTACCTTACCGATGGGGTAGTGGATAATTATCATCGTCATTGTGCATAATGTATATCCTAAACCCTGCAATACCCTAGAAAGTCCTAACATATATGCATTATTTAATTCTCAATATGTGGTTCAAAAGTCTTGAAATTATGGGAAATAATTTTAGAGACACAGTTACAAAGCGAACTAATTACTTTTCCAGAAATCGACAGTGTCAGGAACACTGCTGAGAAATTAGCAGTCCGGTCATCAGAAGAATTTTTGAATTTGACCACGGGGTAAAAGATCACCATAATGCATGTGTAATTTTGGTAAAAATAAAGAAGTGAAAAACATTTAGGAATACTGAAAAAGTAACCAATGGTAAAATTGTAAATAAAATGAACTTTAAGGTGAATAGTGGAAATTGGTCCGTCAGAGTTACAGAATGACTCTGGAACCATTTTTATAAATAAGTATAAATTAAAATAAGCTTATTGACTCCCCACTTTAAAATCCAAATCCTGACAGAATTGTCAGAATAAATTACAAAAGAATTTGAAGTCAAAGTATCACTTATGGAAGTTTAGGGACCAAATTGTAATTTTTCAATTGATTTTTGTATTTAAACCACACTTAGAATAATTTGTTCATCTTCTTCTTTTGTTCTTCATGTTGGACAAACCTAGTTCCTTCTTCTTCCCATCCATTTCTTCATCTTTCATCCAATTTCTTTAAGGAAATTTATAGAAATCTAAGCTATCAACCTAATTCTTTCACTTGCCATCATTAATTTGCAAGGAAGAGCAAAGGAAACCAAGGATTAAGGGCTTGAAGGTTTCGGCTCAATCACCCATCCAAGGTAAGAAATTTGTTTGTTTGTTTTAATGGTTCAATTAGATGATATTATGGTTGAATTGAATGAGTTTTAGGTTAGATTGCATCAATTGATGCAAATTGATGAAAATGCCTAAATTACCTAGCTTATTTGAAGTTGTAAGAAAGGGTTTGATGATTTAGTGTTAGTTTATGTTAATTGATGTTGGAATATGTCAATTGGAAGTCTTTAGGTAACTAATTAGTGGTTAATTTGATGTAGAACACAAGGTTTGACAAAGTTGCCCTAATTGGCTCAATTGAAGAATTATGGTGGAAATCAAGTTTTCAAAGCAATTGGAAGGCTTAGGTGAGTCTTATAAGCATCAAATAACATGCCTAACATCTTAGAATGATTATTGGAATTCATATGGAAAAGCCAAGTTTTGGCCGAACTGAATGTTACTATTCATTGCCTTAGTTTTTCTTTGATTTTTGCCTTTAATTCCTTAGCCAATTTGATCCAATTTGTGTTGTTTAATATTGCTTATTTGATACCTATAGTATTGTTGCCAATGTGCCTTGTTGTTGTTTAAAATGGGCAAGCCAAACTTGCACCATAACCTAACCTATTGGCTTGCCAAATTGTGTCCACCAAGTGTTTGATAAAATGCCTAATTCATTTTGTCTTTGGCCTATTGCTTTGTATTCCATAGGCCTACCATTTGAATGTCATCGTCGCTAGTAACATTGGCATGCCAATTGGCCCGTCGATTTCCTTTGTCGAACCAACATTTGTTCCACACCTTTGTTGCTTACCATAACCCTTATCCTTGATTGAATGTTGTATATTGCAATGCCTTTAATTCAAATACCATTTGATTTGAAAAATATTGAGTTTGCTACCATTGATGATACCATTGTTGAAGAATGGTGTCTATGGATATGATGTTCATTTGTATTGACCTAAATATGGTTTGACAGAGCTGCCACTCCGACAGGATAGTGGGTACATACTATCGACAATATGCACATTGATATTGATGCCCTAGCTAGGAAGGGTTATCGATCCTGACCATAGGACCTGATCAGTCTTATACTTACTTGATATGTGATCGACTGTGTGATTACACATAGTCTACGTGTTTCAGGACCCTATATCTTTCTTACCATATGATTCCATGATTTGATATGACCATTGATATTCCTATCGATTTCTGATATTGATTCTGTAAACCAACATGATTGATATTGTTCCATTGTTCCTTTATCATATATATATCAATGTTCCATCCTATTTTGACTTGCGACGCATATAGATTCACTGAGTATCTTATATACTCAACTTTTCTTTGTTTAACCATTTCAGGTGAGGAGTAGATTGCAGAATCTCGTTGTCTGTCATCCAAGGATTTCTGCTTGCTATCATTTGATGTATATATTATGAATTCTGTATTTTGTTGTTCATAATCTAGCTGCTCCATGGGGTATGTATGGGTTAGCTAGGAAATGAATATGTATATATATGTGATGATATTATGAGATATATGATGATCATATGGTATGTTATTATGACTGTTACAGCCAATTACATTAAATTACAGTAAGAATTACAGAATGACAGAATGAATGGTAATTAATTAAAATGGATAATAAATTGTGGTTTATAGATTATGCATATGATATTGGGTTCTACGGGTGCCGGTCACCATTGGAATCTCCCGCGTCCTAGCACCATCGTGATCCAAAAATGGGATGTGACAGAGGTGGTATCAGAGCTCTAGGTGACAGACAGTGAAATCTAGGTTACTGATGAATAGTACCCAAATTATAGAGGAATAGTGACTAAGTACAGAATGGGGTAGAATTAAGTAAACCATGGAGCATAGGATTTCCTTTGTTATCCTTTGTTGTTATCGTCTGTTATATGTTATTATTCTACATTTCTGTCATATTCTGAGCATGTTTTCATTTTTCTCGACAGATTACAGAGATGTCCGATGATAGGGACAAAGATACCCGTGAGGCAGAGGTTACCTCTAATGAGTCTTTGGTGAGGGAGATTTCAGTTTCAGAGGGTTCGTCCAGATCCCAACGGACTTCAGAGGATATAGAGAGGGGCGATAATCCCTAGAGAGTTGAGATGATGAGGGGGTTAATGGAGTTACATAGGGATTTAGTTGATTTGAGGAGGGAGCATAAGCATGTACCACCACCACCAGTTCTAGCAACAGTGCCTCCACCTGTGGCACCAGAGGCAGTTTCAGTGGCACTGGCTCTTGTACAACCAGTAGGGGTTCCTGGGGAGCCTGCTGTACAAGGAGGTCGTAGAGTGATTGAGAAGGGTGGTGTATCTATGTTTAGCTTTTTGAAGCTAAACCTGCCTGAGTTTAGAGGCGACAGAGGCAGTGACCTTGTGGATTTCTTGGAGGAGGTTGAGAAGGTAGTTAGGAGACTACCTTGTTCTGAGTTTTGAACTATAGAGCTTGTTGGGTTGTTACTAAAGAGGAAGGCATGGACTTGGTTTTCGAGGAGGATGGAGCCCAGGTTATATGGTAAGCATCCACCTACATGGATTGAGTTTCAACAGGGGTTTATTGATGTGTTCATCACAGAGGGGGTGAAGACCCGTAACCTAATTAGGTTTGAGCAGTTAGAGCTGGGAGACAGGTCTGTTGAGGAGTATGTAGAGGAGTTCATCAGGTTGAGTAGGTATGATACTCACATTGTACCTACTGAGGCTGATTTGATCAGTAGATTTCGGAGGGGTTTATATGCTACACTACATAATGCATTATTGGCTACTGAGTTTACTTCTCTGACGATAGTTATTGATAAGGCCACATAAATGGAAGGGAAGTATAAGACAGAGAGGAAAAGAGGGACCAGAAGAGGAAAGAAGGTCCAAGATCTCAGGTTAGGAGGGGGGAGAGTAGTTCCCAGCCTAGGCAAGCAAAGCCAGTGCCTCGATTTAATTAGCAATCTTCAGCTAGTAGTCAGAGGAGGAGGGTTCAGAGTAGGGGACCACCAGTGGTACGATCTACACCTGCTTATTCATAGGGTTCCTCTGGACTAGCGACACATATGCTTAGTGTGCCAGTTTATGGGTTCTGTGGATGAAGCACGGAGGGGAGTGTCAGTTATAGTCAGGTGCCTATTTGAAGTGCGGGCAGCATGGTCAATTCATTAGTAGATGTCCATTATGGGGTGAGCAGCAGCAGCCATTTGCTATAGTTTCTCAACTGACGGTACAGATGAGTCAGAATATGGGTAGAGAGGCTTCAAGCAAAGGTAGAGGCAGAGGAGGATAGACTCCCAGTGGTAGTCAGGCCCCAACTAGTAGGGGTCAGGGTAGAGTGTTTGCAGTCAACACCCAGAAGGCCCAGAGATCAGATAATGTGGTCACAGGTACTATTCTGATTCAGAATGAGATTGCAGATGCTTTATTTGATTCGGGTGCTACTCATTCCTTTGTGTCACCACACTTTGCACCTAAATTAAATAAGGAAAGAAAATTGTTATTTGTGCCTTTGATGATTTCTACTCCTATGGGTGAGAGTGTTGATGTAGAATTTTATTATCCTGACTGTGTGATTGAGATGGATGATAACATATTGCGTGCTGATTTGATTGAGTTGCTTGTATTAGAGTTAGATGTTATTTTGGGTATGGATTGGCTTACGAGGCATCAAGCGGTTATTGATTATTATTGAAAGAAGGTTAGGTTCTAGCTTGAGGGGAAGCCAGAGTTTGAGTTTCAGGGTGATATACAGGAGTTTTGGGTTAATCTGGATTCTGCTATTCAGGCCAAGAGGATGATAGGGAAAGACTGTTCAGCCTATTTGGCACATATGATAGATGTGCATAAGTCATCTGTAGATCTTAATCAGATACCGGTAGTTCAGGAGTTTCCTGATGTGTTTCCTAAGGAGTTGCTAGGATTGTTCCCAGATAGGGAGATTGAGTTTGAGATTGAGGTGCATGCAGGCATTGACCCTATATCTATTCCTCCATATAGAATGGCTCCAGCTGAACTGAAGGAATTGAAGGTGCAGTTACAGGATCTATTGGATAGAGGGTTTATCAGACCGAGTAGTTCTCCTTATTGTCTATAAAGAAGAAAGATGGCTCTTTGAGGATGTGTATAGACTATAGGCAGCTGAACAAGGTGACAGTGAAGAACAAGTATCCATTGCCTCGGATAGATGACTTGTTTGATCAGCTACAGTGTGCTAGCCATTTTTTAAAGATTGATCTGAGGTCTGGGTATTACCAGTTGAAGATTAAGAAGGGTGATATACCTAAGACTGCTTTCAAGACCCAATATGGGCATTATGAGTTCTTGGTGTTGCCATTCGGGTTGACCAATGCACCGGCTGCTTTTATGGATTTAATGAATAGGGTGTTCAAATCATATTTGGATAAGTTTGTCATTGTATTCAATGATGACATACTTATCTATTCTAGGAGTGAGGAGGAGCATGTGGAGCATCTAAGGATTGTATTACAGACATTTCGAGAGCATTGGTTGTATGCTAAGCTATCTAAATGTCAGTTTTGGCTAACCGAAGTGTGTTTCCTTGGGCATATGATATGCAATGATGGTATAAAGGTGGATCCTCAGAAGATTGAAGCAGTGGCTAATTGGCCTCAGCCTATCAGTGTTTCAGAGGTTCGCAGTTTTCTAGGTATGGCTGGATATTACAGGAGGTTTATGAAGGATTTCTCTAGGATTGCAACTCCGTTGACTAGATTGATGCGAAAACAGGAGCATTATTTAAGGACTAACTGTAACACCTTAGCCTAAACCCTAATAGGGACCTTTAGGGAAATTATTTTTCTTTCTTTATGATGTGTTAAAATTATATGTGAATGCATGGAATATATATATATGCATGTTATATGACCTGATTTTTAGGCCTAAAGTTGATTTGAAGTCAGTTAGGACCCAATCGGGTAAGTTTGGAAAT
>CANXYC010181964.1:0-10241 GCA_948193065.1 Aleurites moluccanus
TTTTCACAGAATTTCGCTGAAGACTCAAATTCTCAATTTCTTTAACACTTAGCATTTTCTCACGCAATTTCAATAACTCAACCAATATTTCTCACAAAATTTCCATACTCATTTTCTATCATTATCATAAGTAATTAATAAGTGAATATTTATACTTATTTCAAAATTAATTAATTAAGCCAATAAAAATAAATTTATACTCAAAATATACACAAAGAATGTTTAGGAGAAATGATGGGCGTTACAGTAGCTCCTCATAGGACAAATCATCATTGAGATCCACATCTTGTACCTCCAAAATATGCGATGAATCAGATACGTACTTCCGCAGCATAGATATATGGAAGACTGGATGTACGTGGCTCGTACTGGGTGGAAGAGCCAATCTATAGGCCACACTATCAATTCTTTCAAGTATCTCAAACGGGCCTAAAAATCTTGATGATAGCTTGCACCTCTTCCCAAATCTCATAACTCCCCTCATCGGAGATACCTTTAGGAAGAAATGATTACCAACTGAAAATTGTACATCCTTTCTCTTCGGATCAGCATAACTCTTTTGCCTACTGAAAGCAGGCCTCATCCGCTCTTTGATCATAGAAACCTTTTCCATCGTCTCTCTAATCAACTCTGGTCCCTCTAACTGCTTCTCTCCCTGCTCCACCCAACACACTGGAGATCTGCACTCCCTACCATATAGTGCTTCAAATGGAGCCATACCAATAGAAGAGTGGTAACTACTATTGTGGGAGAACTCTATCAGTGGCAGATAATAATCCCAATTACCTTTAAAATCCAGAACACATAATTTGAGCATGTCCTTCAAAGTCTGGATCATCCTCTCAGACTACCCATCAGTCTGTGGATGGAAGGCAGTACTAAACCGTAACTGGGTACCCATAGCCTCCTGAAATTTCTGTCAAATTTGGGATGTGAACTGTGTACCCCTGTCAGATATAATCACCAAAGGAACTCCATGAAGACGCATAATCTTATCCACATACAACTGTGCGTACTGAGTTGTCGTATAGCTGGTCTTAACCTCCAGAAAGTGAGCAGACTTTGTTAACCGATCAACAATCACCCAAATAGAATCATATCCCCTCGAAGTCCATGGTAGACCAACTATAAAATCCATGGTAACCTGCTCCCATTTCCACTCAGGCAACTCTATCTCCTGAAGTAGCCCTGATGGCTTATGATACTCAAACTTAACCTGCTGACAGGCTAAGCATTTTGACACAAACTAAGCTACGTCTTTCTTCATCCCTGGCCACCAATAAACATCCCTCGGATCATGGTACATTTTGGTAATCCCTGTATGTACACTGTAAGCAAAATAGTGAGCCTCTCTCATAATATGATCTCGTAGCTCATCACAATCCGGTACACAGATACGCCTCCCATGTCTTAATATCCCATCCTCCACTGTGAATTCTGTCATCCGTCCACTCTAAACCTCTCCCTTGAGCTTTAATAAATAAGGATCTCTATCCTGAACCACTTTTATATCATCTAGCAACAGTGACTTCGCCTAGAATTAGGCTATTAGAGCCTGGTTCTGATCCTAGGAACCCAAATTCAACTCTACCCCTATATCTGCTAACTTCCTGATCTCTCTTATCAATGGCCTCCTGCCAATCCCAATATGAGCAAGACTACCCATCAATTTCCTACTCAAAGCCTCCGCTAATACATTGGTCTTCCCTGGGTGATATAGAATCTCGCAGTCATAATTCTTCAGAAGCTCTACCCACCGGCGTTGCCTCAGATTCAGATCCTTCTGCTGAAATATATATTGTAGACTCTTATGATTAGTATATATCTCGCATTTCGATCCATACAGGTAATGTCTTCAAATCTTCAAGGCAAATATAGCAGCTACCATCTCTAAGTCATGAGTCAAATAATTTGCTTCATGCTTCTTTAACTGGCAAGAAGCATAAGCAATTACCCTACCAATCTGCATCAAAACACACCCTAGGCCAATCCGTGAAGCATCACAATATATAATGAATTTCTCCCCCTCAACTGGTAATGCAAATACCAAAGCACTGGTAAGGCAATACTTCAGAGTCTGGAAGCTACGGTCACACTCATTCGTCTAGACATACCGCTCCTGTTTCCTCATCAGTCTAGTCAAAGGAGATGCAATCCGGGAGAAATCCTTCACAAACCTCCGATAATAACCAGCTATACCCAGAAAGCTGCGCACCTCTGAAACACTAGTAGGCTATAACCAATTAGCAACCGCCTCAATCTTCTGAGGATCCACCTTAATTCTATCCTTGCATACTATATGCCCAAGGAAGCACACCTCAGTCAACCAAAACTGACACTTAGATAATTTAGCATACAGTTGATGCTCCCGAAGTGTCTGTAACACAATTCTCAAATGCTCCCTGTGCTCCTCCTCACTCCTGGAATAAATAAGTATGTTATCAATGAATACAATGACAAACTTATCCAAATACGACCTGAACACCCTGTTCATAAGATCCATGAAAGCTGCCGGTGTATTGGTCAACCCGAATGGCAATACCAGAAATTCATAATATCCATACCGAGTCCTGAAAGCAGTCTTGGGTATATCACCACTCCTGGTCTTCAATTGATGATACCCATACCTCATATAAATCTTCGAAAAATGGCTAGCTCCTTGCAACTGATTAAATAAATCATCTATCCGTGGCAACGGATACTTATTCTTCATTGTGACTTTGTTCAGCTGTTTGTAATCAATACACATTCTTAATGAGCCATCTTTCTTTCTCATAAACAGAACCGGTGCACCTCAAGGAGAATTGCTCAGTCTGATAAACCCTCTATCTAATAGCTTCTGTAACTGTATCTTCAATTCCTTTAACTCAGCTGGAGCCATTCTGTATAGTGGAATAGATATCGGGTTTGTGCCTGCATGCACCTCTATCTCAAACTCTATCTCCCTATTAGGGGGCAATCTTGGCAACTCCTCAAGAAATACATTAGGAAAGTCCTGAACCACCGGTATCTGATCCAGCTATACTGAAGACCTTTGTACATCTACTACATGTACCAAATAGGCTGAACAACCTTTCCCAATCATCCTCCTGGCCTGGATAGCATAAATCAGGTTAACCTGAAACTCACGAATCTCACCCTGAAACTCAAACTTTGGCTGCCCCTCAGGCTGAAATCTAAATCTTTTCCTATAATAGTCTATCACTGCCTGGTGTCTCGTCAACCAATCCATACCCAAGGTAACGTCTAACTCAAGCACAGGCAACTCAATCAAATCAGCAAGCAGAATATGATCATCAATCTCAACAATGCAATCAGGATAGTAATAATCAACATCCACAGCATTACCCATAGGAGTAGCAATCATCAATGACACATCTAATAACCTCTCCTTATTCAATTTGGATGCAAAATGTGATGACACAAAAGAGTGAGTTGTACCCAAATCGAATAAGGCATCTGCAATCTCATTCTGAACCAAAATAGTACCTATGACAACATTGTCCGATCTCTGGGCATCTTGAGTGTTGACCACAAATACTCTGCCTTGGCCCCTACCAGTTGAAGCCTGACTGCTACTGGGAGCCTGTCCTCTCCTGCCTCTACCTTTAGCTGTAGCCTCTTTATGCAGATTCTGACTAGCCTGCACCACTGGCTAAGAAACTGTGATAGATGGTTGCTGATTAGCCCTCACTAGACAAGTTTTAATATAATGGCCCTGCTGACCACACCTCAAACATGCACCCGTCCGTCTCCAACATTCCCCTCCATGTCTCCTACCACAAAACCTACAAACAGGAATGACGGGTGCCTGAGTAACCAGTCTCGAAGAACCCTGAGAGTAAGTAGGCGCTGATTGAACCACTGGCTAACCCCTACTCTGAAGTCTCCTCCTCTGACTACTACCTGTAGATCTCTGCTCAAATTTGGGCACTGGATCTACCTGTCTAGGACGGAAGCTACTCTCCCTCCTCCTAACTTGTGATCCTGTATCATCCTTCCTCTTCTGATCCCTCTTTGCCCTCTCAGTCTTGTACTTTTTCTCCATCTGTGTGGCCTTATCTATCACTGTAGTCAAATAAGTAAACTCTGTGGCAAGTAAGGCATTATATAGTGCAGCGTACAAACCCCTCCGGAACCTACTAATCAGATCTGCCTCAGTCGGTACAATGTGAGCAGCATACCTACTCAACCGTATAAACTCCTCGGTATACTCCTTTATAGATCTATCCCCCTGCTCAAGCTGCTCAAATCTTACCAGATTACGGGTCCTAACTCCCTTAGTAATGAACTCATCAATCAGGCCCTATCTGAGCTCTGCCCAGGTAGGTGGGTGCTCACCATAAAGTCTAGTCTCCATATGCCTCGAAAACCAAGTCCATGCTTTACCCTTAAGCAATAGACCAACCAACTCTACTGATCTCAACTCTGAACAAGGTAGTTTTCTCCACCTCCTCCAAGAAGTCAAATGGAACTGTACCTCTATCTCCCCTGAACTCTGGTAAGTTTAGCTTCAGAAAGCTAAACATAGATACTCCTCCCTCCTCAATTTCTCTCTGACCTCCCTGTACAACTGGCTCCCTCTGAGCCCCCACTGGCTGCACAGGAGTCGGTGCTACATGAACAACCTCTGGTACTACGGGTGGAGGTACTACTACAAGAGCAGGTGGTGGCTCTGCCTGCTGTCTCTCGTCTAATCTCAACCATCTCCCTTCTTAACTCCATCAAACCTCTCATCATCTCCACTCGTCAGGGGTTGTCACCCCTCTCAGAATCCTCTGTAGTCCGTCAAAATCTGGACAGACCCTCTGAAACACTAATCTCTCTCACTAATGACTCCTTGGAGGCAACCTCAGCCTCCCTGGTGTCTCTGTCTCTACTATCGGACATCTCTATAATCTGTCGAGAAAAATGATAACAGTCTTAGGTAATAGTAGAAACGCAGAATAATAACATATAACAGACGATAATAGCAAAGGACGACAATGGAAATCCTATGCTCCATGGTATACTTAATTCTACCCCATTCTGTACTTAATAACTATTCCTCTGTAATTCAGTCACTATTCATCTGTAACCTAGATTCACAGTTTGTAAACCTAGTGCTCTGATACCACCTCTCTATCACGATCCGGTTTCCCGGACTACAATGGTCCTAGGCACGGGAGATGCCAATGGTGACCGGCACCCGTAGAACCCAATATCATATGCACAATCTATAAACTTCAATATATTATTCATTTATTAATTAATTATCATTCATTATGTTAACCTGTTATGCATTCTATAATCATTCCGCAATTGGCTGTAATCCTCAATTATCACAATATCATATCATGCATCATCATATAACATTATCAATATAATAATATCATCATCATATACATATTCTTCTCCTAGCTAACCCATACATACCCATGGAGTAGCTAGATAATAAACACCAATAATAATAATAAATCATGATACAGAAATCCAGAAACTATACATCAAAAACTATAGCAGATATCCAGAATGACAGAAGACAGGAATCTGCAATCTACTCCTCTCCTGAAATGGGTAAACAAATAAACGGTGAGTATAGATGATACTCAGTGAATTTACATACATCATAATAAATAATAGGCATAATAAATAATGATGTCAGTCAATGAGATAACAGTATACAGTATAAATATCAGGGTACAGTAAAGTCAAAGAATATCATATAGGCTCGGTTACATATGGAAAGACAGATAATGGGATGGACTGTATGAAAAGAAATCATACAATCTCCAGTAATCAATCAGTGTTGACCAAGTAAGTCTCCAGTATCAAATAAGCATAGGGCTGATCAGGCCCTATGGCCAGGACCATAACCCTTACTAGCTAGGGTATCAGTAATACAATATGCACATTGCCGATAATATTTTTTCACTACCCTGTCAGATCGGTAGCTCTGCCAAACTATATCAGGGTCAATAACGAGGGATACCATAACCAACAATGGCATCCAGATAATAGTCAATCCAATAACGACCAGTTCAGTATCAATCAGTACAATAATCAATATAATCGATAGCAATGTCGAATACAATGTACAATCAATGATATAGGGTTTAGCAATAAGGAATGGCATAAAACAAAAATTGGTTCGGTAGTGGAAAACGGAAGGTCAATTGGTATGCCAATGTCGCTGGCGACAATGACATTCAATTGGTAGGCCTATGACATACAAACCAATAGGCTAAAGGCAAAAGAACTAGGCATTTCATCGAACACTTGGTGGGCATACGTTGGCAAGCCAATAGGTTAGGTTTTGGTGCAAATTTGACTTGCCCATTCAAATCAACAACAAACCACATTGCAACAATAAGATAGGTATCAAAGAAACAAGATTAAACAACATTAAAATATGTCAAATTGGCTAAGAAAAATCAAACAAAAACCAAAGAATTCCAAAGGCAATATAAGGGCAAAGTTGGTTCGGCCAAAAGGGACATTTCACAATTGGTCTCCAATCAACAATTCAAGCAAATAGGCATATAATTTGATGCAATGTAAACTTACCTAAGCCTCTAATTAGCCTTTATACAAGCCAATTCCACTAATTTCTCCAAATAGCCAAAATTTGGTTACTTTGAAAATTAACTTTGATCAATCTCCAATTCTACATCAATTAATCCATCAATTAGTTACCTAAACACATCCAATTGACTAAATCTAACATCAATTAATATAAATGAACTCTAAATCAACAACTTATTCCTTACAACTTCAAAATAACCATTCAAATTAGGGATTTCAATACAATTCGATAAATTGGTGCAATTAATCATCATACCCATTCAATTGAACCTAAATAATCAATCAAACTCAATAATTAAACTCTTTACCTCAAGTTGGACAAATGACCGAAATGGAGAAGGAATGATTTCCTTGGATTCCTTAGCTTTTCCTTGCAAATTGATGATGGATAATGGAAGAAAAATGATTGATTTTAAGTTTTCTTTATATTTACTTAAGAAAATTGATGAAGAAATGAAGAAATGGAAGAAGAATTTGATGAAAATTGGTTCGGCTCCAAAGAAGAATAAGAAAGAAAAATGAAGAACAAAAGAGTTATGATCAAACTAAATAGAAAAATCAAATTAGTCAATTACAACTAACTCCCCCAATTCTCATCCATTACACTTTGCTCCTTAAATTTTCTGTAATTTATTTTGTCAATTCTGTTAAGATTTAGATATTAGAGTAAAGTGTCAATAAGTTTATTTTAATTTATGCTTATTTATAAAAATAGTTCTGGAATCATTCTGTAATCCCGACCGATCAATTTTTACTATTCACTTTAAACTTCCATTTATTTACAAAAATGTCATTAGTTACTTTTTCAGTGTTCCTAAATGATTTTCACTTCTTTCTTTTTACAAAAATTAAACATAAATTATGGTCATCTTTTACCCCCAAATCAACTTCAGAAATTCTTCTGTTGATCGGACTGTTAATTTCTCTGCAGTATTCCCGACACTGCCACTTTCCAGAAAAGTTACAAGTTGACTTTCTAACTGTGTCTCTAAAATTATTTCCCATCAATTCAAAACTAATGGATTACATACTGAGAATTAATTTATGCATGATAGTTAAAAATTTATAGGGTATTACAGCTTTACCAATAGATTGCCTGAACTCCAAACTCATTTACCTCTTTGTCCATTATTGAAAATTTAACATGAAATTATAGCGGGCTTCTATCATGAATTGTTGAGTTGAGACTCATTAATTCCTAATTATCAGTAATAATTACCTACCTATCAGTTGGATTGAAACCCGTTAATTTTCAATTACCAATAACCAATTGGGTGGAGACCCATTAATTCCCAATAACTTGTACTAATAAATACTTACCATAAGATACCCATACTTGAATTATCAAGTGACAACTGAACTAAATCAGTTACCATTTGAGGAAGAGTGTCGAGATATAAAATAAATCTCACATTAGAAAAATAATGAAGTTATAAAGAATATATATGAATTTAAGGTATACTTAACTAATGACTAGTTTTAGTTTTTAGTTATGATTAGACCTTAGCCCATCCTAAAGTCAGATTATATTTTTTATAGGCCTAAATTCTTTTTATTTATTTCTTGGGTCTTAACAATTAAGAAAGTATTTTTCTATGGATTTCTTCTTGTTGCATTCGGACCATGTTTAGAAGTTTTTTAGTCTCACTGCTACTATACTTTCGTTGTCATATTGCAAAAGTTATTTTAAGTATCTAACTAAACCAGTAGTTGATAGTAGGAAAGACTCCTATGCTTGGCTGTAATTAGGTCCCTGCTCACCCTGTTCCTTTTATATTTGTATTTAATCTTCTGCAGTAGTTAGCTTAGTCTAGTAGTTAGGAAGGTCTCATTTTAACGGATCTTCTGCTGCCAAGCTTTTGTTCCAAAACCTTCTCACTTATTAATAAACTTCTCTTTTTTATTTTCCTAAAAAAAAAAAAAAAAATCATTACTTGAAAAATTTTCAAGTAAGATTTACTTGAGTTTATAAAAAATCCTTGATTTTACAAAATATTTTAAAAACTTGTAAAATGATAATTTTTATAATAAATAATTTGGTTTTACAAAATTCTCTAATAATTTACAAAAAAAGGGCCATTTCGAATACTATTTCATAAAATAATATTTTTTACAAAAAATTTTCATTTATAAAGTTCCCCAAAAATTAAAAAAAGAGAATTGTCTTGCAGACTAATTTATAAAATCATTTTTTTTATAAGAAATAACTTATTAGTTTTACAAAAATTTCTAAATATTTACAAAATATGAGACATTTTGCATATTATTTATAAAATTACAAATTTATAAAAAGTGAATTGAGTTTTACAAAATAATATACGAATGATATTTTTTTGTAATTATTTTGAATATTTATTTAAAATCAAGTAAAAATATACATGAAGGCTTGCTAGAAAAATACCTTCATTCTATTAAGATTAAGTGACTGTCTGACTCCATTATAAGTTGGGTGTAAGACGTGATATTGTTGCAAGAATCATAAGAAGCTATACCGAAAGATTGAAAACAAAAAGAAAAAAAAAAATTGATATTGTTGATTTTGAGATAGAAAGAGAAAGTAGCAGCCAAAGAAAATAGCTTTTAACGTAAGGCTATGTTTAAGTGAAAGAAAAAAAAACCCAAAAAAATGAAGCAGCATGAACATAGGGCTGTTTTAAGTGAAGATGAAGAAGAAGAAGAAGCGTTTGGCTATGGGATGCATAACTTAAAGCTGCCTGTGATGGGGCAGTATGACACGTCGCATGCAGGCAGATGGAAATTGTTACACCCCTTTCTCTATTGTCCTGATAGGCAGTGTGATAATAAAAAATATTTTCTGTAACTGTACGATTACTAGAAAACTGATAATAATATCTGAAATATCTAAAACAATTATAATATATTTATAACTGTATAATACTATTACACAAAGGGGTGAAATCTAGGATGATATAAATTATAGTTGTTCAAAATAATATATACAACCCAGCTAGCTAACCAAAAATAAAAAGAGAGATTGTTGGCTCGACCTTTGCTATATGCTGAACAAATGATAGGACACATCTAACTCTGCTGGATATCTATTGAGAATGATCTGAAAAATATTAATATAGGAGAGGTGAGCAAACCACAATACTCAGTGAGTGGTAAATATATAATAAAGGGGAATATAATACTATTTTCTGCATATAATTTACACATAATATCTAGAAAATATCATCATTCTGAAAACGAATTGCACAGAAAATCATCTAGCACAAGAAATAAATCATAAGATAATTTTCTGTAAAACATATACTCAACACATATAAACGATCTGTAGATATATAAACTGGCATCTTGGGCGCATGATGACATCTGGCAGCACTAAGAGCAAATTGGTCATACACATGTGCAGAGCTACCCCTAAAGGGCGACCACCTGATATACGTCCCAAAGACTATATGTATATCAAGCGCTGTCCCAAAGACAGTATCTATTATCTAAGAGTTATCCTAGACAGGATAATCTTAATCCGTCAATTACTCTGAAATACCCGTCATCTAGGTATATCCATCAGACATATTCATATATGAGTGTATATAAAAAAAATATTTATACTCAACTGTGCAATCAAATCCTTCTTTATAAATCAAACGCCAACATACCAATATATGTTCCCAACTTTAATATATAAAATATCGCATTTCTAAAATTTC
>CANXYC010182056.1:0-11001 GCA_948193065.1 Aleurites moluccanus
CTTTCTTTTGATTGTTTTACTTGATTGCTTATATTTCAATTGTTCATCCGTTTATTTACTTGCTCATGCATCTTATATGTCATTCTTTAATTGTTCATGAAAATCATTTTAAATCGAGGTTAAAATTAAAAGCCAAGTTCAAATGAAAACCTAGTCCTCGAATCCTCTTTGGTTTCAAAGACTAGTGCGCTTTTTTCCTTCGGGATAAAATTGGAGTCAAAATGGGTTTTTACCTTAAATTTTCCTAATAAAAATAACTTAAGGTGGCGATTTCAAATCAAAATCATTTTCAAATAAAAAGCGCTAAGGTCGTCTCCTCTGTGAGAAATTTTCCCAAATGAGCATTCTGATCCTATTTAAAGCGGACCTGAACGCGGTGCTCGGGCAAGGCCTCACAATGAACATCCATTCCTTCTCTTTATATATACACTAAATCCAACTTATAAAGAAATAAAGAGAAAAGTAGAATTTTCTAGAATAATGGACATTTGTCCAATTTCTAAGAATATTAAGTAAAAATCTATACCAAAAATCTCCCTCTAACATCATGGCCGGCCACCACTGTCACGACTCGATTTTGGATCATGATGGTCTTAGGATGCAGGAGATGCTAATTGCAACCGGTACCCGTAGAACCCAGTATCACATGCAATATCTATACCCATCAATTAATTAATCAATTTACCTAGTTACTATTCATTCTGTAATTCTGTAAACTGTCTGTAAGTTTAATGTTGTTGGCTATAACATCCATTAACACATATCATATCTATACCCATATACCATAAAATATCATACATACATGTTCATAGCCTAACTAACCCATACATACCCCATGGAGCTGCTAGATTATGAACATCAAAATACTATATTTAATATAATTACACTGCTATCAAAAGACTAAAGAAATCCACAGAGTGTCTGAAATTGGGATTCCACTATCTACTCTGCACCTGAAATGATAAATAAGGAAAGAGTGAGTATATAAGATATTGCATCGCCAATGAAAGTAATTTGGATCAATAACAAAGGTGAGCAGAAGGAGTAATAATAACAATCTGCTTAATATAAACAGATTATAGAATTAATAACAGGGAGTGACAGAGAGGTCAATAATCATATCAAAGAAATGATATCACATGGGTAAGACAGATATAGGGCCATGAAACACAGATTATGTGTAATCACATAGTCAATCACATATAAATGAACATAAGACTGATTAGGTCTTATGGCTAGGACCAATAACCCTTCCCAGCTAGGGTATCAATAAACAATGTGCACATTGCCGACAGTATATACCCACTACCCTGTTAAAGCGGCAGCTTTGTCAAACCATATTAGGGTCAATACAAGGGTGAAACAAGTCATTAGATACCATTATGCAACAATGGTATCACCAAGTAACAATATCTCAATAACCATAATTTCAAGTAACAATTTAATCAATGGAATAACAATCAGCAATAGATATGGAATGGTAATTGGTTTGGTAAACAATAAAGTTATGGAACCAAGATTGGTTATACATAGGAAAATGGTAGGCACAATTGGCATGCCAATGTCGTTGGCGACAATGGCATTCAAATTGGTAGGCCTATGGAGGAAAATGTGATAGGCCTATAGCAAAACAACTAGGCATTTCATCAAACACATGGTGGGCAAAGTTGGACAAGCCATTAGGTTAGGTTTTGGTGCAAAGTTGGCATTGCCCAATTATCCAACAACAAGCTCACATTGTAGGCAACACAATAGGCAACAAATATACAACATTAAACAACATTCAAAGGATCAAAATGGCTAAGGAATTCAAAGGAAAAACAAACAAAATCAAAGGCATCAATAGTACTATGGCATTCAGCCAAAATGGGTTCAATACAAATGGTTTCCAATTCTCATTCCAATGCAATAGATATGTTAAATGATGCATATTAAACTCACCTAACATTTCAAATGGCTTTGAAAATTTGATTTCCCACCAATTGCTTCATAAGAGGCAAAATTGACATCTTTGATTCTCTTGATTTTTCTATAGCAAATAAACCATAAATTAATCATCCATTAGCCTCAAATGAACATATTCTAATCTTAAACAATATAAACTAACACTAAATCAAATAGCCAAATTATACAACTTCCATTAGGGTTTGGAAATGAGGGAAACGGGTTCAAATGCATCAATTGATGTAAGCAAACACAAAACCAATCTAATTCATCATCTAAATCGTCTTATTCAACCATAAAACCAAAAAAACTAATTAGTTACCTCATTAGGATGAACCACCTGAATCCTTCTTTCAATTGCTCCTTGGTTTCCTTTGTAATTTCAAGCAAATCAATGATGGAGAATGGAAGAACAAGGTTGGTGTTTAGGTTTTCTATGGTTTTTCTTTAAAGAAAAGCATGAAAATGGTGGAGGAAATGGAAGATGATGGTTTAGCCAAGATGGAGGAAGAAGAAGATGATGATAAATTTTTGTCTAAGGAATTTTTATATATTAAGTCAAAATGGCAAATTATATTTTGGTCCTTAAACTATCAAGTATTCATACTTTGACCCCAACTTCTTCTATAATTTATTCTGACAATTCTATTGAGAATTGGATTTCAAAGTGGAGGATCAGAAGTCTTATTTTTATTTATGCTTATTTATAAAAATAGTTTCAGAGCTATTCTGAAACTCAGACAGACCAATTTCTACTATACCCCTCAAAGTTCTATTTATTTACGGTTTTGCCATCACTTATTTTTTCAGTGTTCCTAAACATTTTTCATCTCTTTCTTTTTACCATAATTACACATGCATTAGTATGATCCTTTACCCCCTGGTCAGAATCAGAAATTCATATGTTGACCAGACTGCTATTTTCTCAGTAGTGTATTTGACACCGACGATTTTCGAAAAAGCATTTCATCTGTATTCTAATTATGTCTCTAAAATTATTCTCATCATTTCAATACTTTCAAACCATAAACTGAGAACTATATCATGCATATAAGATAAGACTTTCTAGGGTATTACATTCTACCCCCCTTCAAATAAATTCGTCCTCGAATTTAAATAAAATACATACCTCATTGATGAAACAGGGATGGATATCTATTCTTCATCTGCTGTTCACTCTCCCAAGTGCACTCCTCTATCGACTGATTCCACCAAAGAACTTTGACCATAGGAATTTCCTTATTCCGCAATTTCCTGACTTGTCGATCAACTATTTCCACTGGAAGCTCCTCATATGACAAGTCCTCATTAAGCCTCACAACCTACATCTCCAATACATGTGACGGGTCTGATACATACTTTCGCAGCATAGAAATTTGAAATACAGGATGAACATGGCTCATATTAGGTGGAAGAGCCAATCTATAGGCCACATTGCCAATCTTCTCTAAAATCTCAAATGGACCTATAAATCTTGGTGATAGTTTTCCCTTCTTCCTAAATCTCATAACTCCTCTCATTGTTGAGATTTTAAGGAAGACATGATCACCAATTGCAAAATGTACATCCTTCCTCTTCGAATCGACATAGCTCTTCTATCTACTAAAAGCAATCTTCATCCGATCATTAATCACTAGCACCTTTTCCATTGTTTCTTTAATCAATTTTGGACCCTCTAGCTACTTCTCTCTTGGTTCCACCTAGCATACTGGAGATCTACACTTCCTACCATATAGTGCTTCATATGAAGCCATACCAATAGAAGAATGATAGCTGTTATTGTAGAAGAATTCAATCAATGGCAGATACTGATCCCGATTACCTTTAAAATCCAGAACACACAACCGAAATACATCTTCCAAAGTCTGGATTGTTCTCTCCGACTGCCCATCAGTCTGCGGATGGAAAGCAGCACTAAACCGTAACTGAGTACCCATAGCCTCCTGAAATTTTTGCCAAAACCGTGAAATGAACTGTGTACCTCTATTTGATATGATCATCAATGGAACTCCATGAAGTCGCACAATCTTGTCCACATATAATTGTGCATACTGAGATGCAGAATAACTGGTTGTAATACCCTAGGAAGTCCTAACTTATATGCATGATTCAATTCTCAGTATATAGTTTAAAGGCATTGAAATGATGGGAAATAATTTTAGAGACAGAGTTAGGAAGCGAACAAACTACTTTTCCGAATATCGGCGATATCGGGAACACTGCCGAGAAATTAGTTGTCTGGTTAAGAGATGAATTTCTGATTCTGACCAAGGGTAAAAGAACACATAAATGCAAATGTAATTTTGGTAAAAAGAAAAAGGTGAAAAATATTTAGGAACACTGAAAAGTAACCAATGGCAAAATCGTAAATAAATGAAACTTCGGGTGAATAGTGGAAATGAGTTTGTCTGGGTTTCAGAATGACTCTGAAACTATTTTTATAAATAAGGATAAGTTAAAATAAGCCTTTTGATTCCCACTTTGAAATCTAAATCCTGACAGAATTGTCAAAATAAATTACAGAAGAAGTTAGGGTCAAAGTATAATTACATGAAAGTTTAAGGACCAAATATAATTTGTCATTATGACCTAATATAAAAGACAATACTTAGTCATTTTTCCATCAATTTTCTTCTTATTCTTCTTCTTCTTTATTCCATGTATGGTCGAACCTTGCTCCATCAATTCTCCACCATTTCAAAGCTTGATTCCTTAAGAAAAATCAAAGAAAACCTAACTTCAAGCTTTGTTCTTCCATTCCCCACCATTAATTTACTTAGAAAGCTAAAAGAATTCAAGGAATATCGCCTCAAAGGTTTTGGCTCCTTCATCCATTCAAGGAAGGGAATTAATTTGTTTGTTTTTATGATTCATTTAGATGATTTAGACATTGAATTGAATGGGTTTTAGGTTAGATTGCATCAATTGATGCATTTGGATAGAAATCCCTAAATTTCAAAACCTAATTGAAGTTGTATGCCATAGTTATATTAATTAGTGTTAGGTTGTGTTAATTGATCTTAGAATATGTTAATTGAAGGCTATTAGATAACTAATTGATGGTTGTTTTGGTGTAGAAAATAAGAATTGCACAAGTTGTGCATTTTGCATTCTTTGAAGATTTTTGGTGGAAATAAATTTTCCAAGGCAATTGTAAGCCTTAGGTGAGTTCTATATGCATCATTTGACATGTCCTAAGCATTGAAAATTGATTTGGAAACCATAAGGAAAAACTTCATTTTGGCCGAACCTAATTGCACCATTCATTGCCTTGATTTTTCTTTGTTTTTCCTTTGAATTCCTTAGCCAATTTGATGCCTTTAATGTTGTTTGATATTGTATAATTGATGCCTATTGTGTTGTTGACAATGTGAACTTATTGTTGGTTGAATTGTGCATGCCAAGTTTGCACAAAACCCTAACCTAATGGCTTGCTCTTTTGTGCCCACCATGTGTTTGATGAAATGCTTAGTTGTTTTGCCTTTGGCCTATTACTTTGTTTTCCATAGGCCTACCATTTGAATGCCATCGTCGCAACCAACATTGGCATGCCAATTGGCCTACCGATTTCCTTTGCCACGCCAACCTTTGTTCCATACTTTTGTTGTTTACCAAATTGCTTATCATCGATTGTATAGCATATATTGCAATGTAATTGATTCTATCGCTAATTGATTTGAATGATATTGAGATTATTAATATGGAGGATACCATTGTTGCATAATGGTGTCCATTGATATGTTTCTTTCTTATATTGATCCTAATGTGGCTTGACAGAGCTACTGCTCCGACAGTGTAGTGGGAATATACTATCGGCGATGTGCACATTGTATTACTGATACCCTAGTTGGGAAGGGTTATGGTCCTGACCATAAGACTTGATCAATCTTATGCTTACTGATATGGACATTACTGGAGACTGTATGTTTGCATATAGTTCATGCTGATACTACTGGAGACTGTATGATTTCATATAGTCCATCCATTTATCTGTCTTTCCATATTATACTGAGCCTATGATATACATATTGACTATTCTATCACCAACTGTTATTGATTCTGTAAATTGTTCACATTGAGCTATTGACATCATTGTTCCACCTGTTAACCATTATATTTATTGGCGATGCATATAGATTCACTGAGTATCTTATATACTCACCATTTCTTTGTTTAACTATTTCAAGAGAGGAGTAGATTGCAGAATCCCATTTTCAGATATCCGAGGATTTTTGCTTACTGTCATTTCATGTAAATATTATATACTTTGTATTTTGGTGTTCATGTTCTAGCTGCTGCATGGGGTATGTATGGGTTAGTTAGGATATGAACATGTATATGTATGTGATGATATTTTATGGTATATGATGATCATATGGCATGTTATAATGACTGTTACAGCCAACAGCACTAGATTACAGAAAAGAATTACAGAATGACAGAATGAATGGTAATTAAATAAAATGAATAATTAATTGTTGGTTATAGATTTGTATGTGATACTGGGTTCTACGGGTGCCAGTCACCATTGGCATCTCCCGTATTCTAGGACCGTCGCGATCCAGAAATGGGTCGGGATAGAGGTGGTATCATAGCTCTAGGTTACAAATATCAAAGCTTAGGGTTACAGATGAATAGTACCTAAATTACAAAGGAATAGTGAATAAGTACAGAATGGGGTACAATTAAGTAAACCATGGAGCATAGGATTTCATTTGTCGTCTTTTGCTGTTATCATCTGTTATATGTTAGTATCTACATTTTTGTGATATACTGATTGCATTTCTTGTTTTCTTGACAGATTACAAAGATGTCTGACGATAGGGTTAGAGATACAAGGGAGGCAGAGGTAGCCTCTAATGAGTCATTAGTCAGAGAGTTCTCAGTTTTAGAGGGTCCGTCCAGATCCCAACGGACTACGGAGGATACAGAGAAGGGCGACGATCCTTGGAGAGTTGAGACGATGAGGGGATTGATGGAGTTACATAGGGATTTAGCAGATTTAACGTGGGAACTTTAGAATGTACCACCACCACTAGTTCCAGTCGTAGTGCCTCTACCTATGGCACCAAAAGCAGTACCAGTTGCATCGGCTCCTGTGCAGCTAGTAGGAGTTCCTGGGGAGCCTGCTGTATAAGGAGGCCATAGAGTTATTGAGGAGGATGGTGTATCTATGTTTAGCTTTATAAAGCTAAACCTGCCCGAGTTCAGGGGCGACAAAGGTAGTGACCCGGTGGATTTCCTAGAAGAGGTAGAAAAGGTAGTTAGGAGTCTACCTTGTTCTGAGCTTAGAGCTTAGAGTTGGTTGGATTGTTACTGAAAGGGAAGGCTTGGACTTGATTTTCGAGGATGATAGAGCCCAGGCTATATGGTGAGCATCCACCCTCATGGGCTGAGTTTCGTTAGGGTCTGATAGATGAGTTCATTATTGAGGGGGTGAAGACCCGTAACCTGATTCAGTTTGAGAAGTTGGAGTAGAGGAACAGGTCTGTAGAGGAGTATACCGAGGAGTTCATCAGGTTGAGTAGGTATGCTACTCATATTCTTCCTACTGAGGTTGATTTGATCAATAGGTTTATAAGAGGTTTACATGCTACACTTCATAATGCTCTGTTGGCTACATAATTCACTTCTTTGATGACAGTTATTGATAAGGCCACACAGATGGAAGAGAAGTATAAGACAGAGAGGGCAAAGAGAGACCAGAAGAGGAAAGGAGGTCCAAGAGCTCAGATTATGAGGGGGGAAAGAAGCTCCCAGCCTAGGCAGGTAGAGCCAGTGCCTCGATTTGATTGGCAATCTTCAGCCAATAGTTAGAGAATGAGAGTGCAGAGTAGGGGACCGACAGTGGTTCAGTCAGCACCTACCTATTCTCAGGGTTCTTTGAGACTAGTTGCATAGACACATAGTGTACCTAGTTATGGGTTTTATGGATGGAGACATGGATAGGAGTATTGGCGTCAGACTGGTGCTTGCTTGAGATGTGGTCGGTATGGTCACTATGCTAGCAGATGTCCTTTGAGGGGTGAGCAACAACCATCTGCTACGGTTTCTCAGCCGACGGTACAGATGAGTCAGAATATGGGCAGAGAGGCTTCAGGTAGAGACAGAGGTAGAGGAGGACAGGCTCCCAGCAATAGTCAAGCCCCAGCAGGCAGGGGTCAGGCAGAGTATTTGCAGTTAACACCCAGAGGCACAGAGATCAGATAACGTGGTCAAAGGTACTATTCTGATTTAGAATGAGATTGCGGATGCCTTATTTGATTATGGTGCTACTCATTCCTTTGTGTCATCACACTTTGCACCTAAATTGAATAAGGAAAGAAAATTGTTAGATTTGCCTTTAGTGATTGCTACCCCGATGGGTGAGAGTGTGGATGTGGACTATTACTATTCTGATTGTGTGATAGAAATTGATGATAACATATTATGTGTTGATTTGATTGAACTGCCAGTGTTAGAGTTATATATGATTTTGGGTATGGATTGGCTTACAAGGCATCAGGCAGTTATTGATTGTTATCAGAAGTATGTCAGGCTTCAGCCTGAGGGGCATCTAGAGTTTGAGTTTCAGGGTGATGTATGGGAGTTTAGAGTTAATCTAGTTTCTGCTATCCAAGCCAGAAGGATGAATGGGAAAGGTTGTTCAGCCTATTTAGATTATGTGATAGATGTGCAAAAGTTTTCTGTAGAGCTTGATCAGATACCAGTAGTTCAGGAGTTTCCTGATCTGTTTCCTGAGGAGTTGCCAGGATTGCCCCCAGATTGGGAGATTGAGTTTAAGATTGAGGTGCATCTAGGCACTAATCCTATATCCATTCCTTCATATAGAATGGCACCAGCTGAATTGAAGGAATTGAAGGTTCAGTTACAGGAGCTATTGGATAGAGGGTTTATTAGACTGATTAGTTCTCCTTGGGGTGCTCCGGTATTATTTGTAAAGAAGAAGGATGGCTCTTTGAGGATGTGTATAGACTATAGGCAGCTGAACAAGGTGACAGTGAAGAACAAGTATTAGTTACCACGGATAAATGATTTGTTTGATCAGCTGCAGGGTGCTAGACATTTTTCGAAGATTGATCTAAGGTTTGGGTATCACCAGTTGAAGATTAGGAAGGGTGATGTACCTAAGACTGCTTTCAGGACCCGATATGGGCATTATGAATTTTTGGTGTTGCCATTCGGGTTGACCAATGCACTGGCTGTGTTTATGGATCTGAAGAACAGGGTGTTCAGGTCATTTTTTGATAAGTTTGTCATTGTATTCATTGATAACATTCTTATCTACTCCAAGAGTGAGGAGGAGCATATGGAGCATCTGAAGATTGTATTGCAGACACTTCGGGAGCATCGATTGTATGCTAAGCTATCTAAATGCCAGTTCTGGTTCACTGAAGTGTGTTTTCTGGGGCATGTGATTTGTAAGGATGGCATTAAGGTGGATCCTTAGAAGATTGAAGCAGTTGCGAATTGGCCTCAGCCTACCAGTGTTTCTAAAGTTCACAGTTTTTTGGGTATGGCAGGGTATTACAGGAGGTTTGTGAAAGATTTCTCCAGGATTGCAGCTCCGTTGACTAGGTTGATGCAGAAACAATAACATTTTCTGTGGACTGATAAGTGTGAGCGCAATTTCCAGACTTTGAAGTCTTACCTCACAAGTGCTCCGGTATTAGCATTGCCCTCAGAGGGGGAGAAATTTACTGTGTATTGTGATGCTTCTCAGATCAGATTGGGGTGTGTACTTCTATAGAACAAGAGAGTGATTGCTTATGCTTCTTGTCAATTAAAAAAGCATGAAGCAAATTATTGGACACATGATCTGGAGATGGCAGCTGTGGTATTTGCATTGAAGATTTGGAAACATTACTTATATAGATCAAAATGTGAGATATATACTAATCATAAGAGTTTACAGTATATATTTCAACAAAAATATCTAAACCTTCGGCAGCGCAGATAGGTAGAGCTACTTAAAGATTATGACTGTGAAATCCTTTATCACCTAGGTGAAGCCAATGTAGTGGATGATGCACTAAGCAGGAAGTCCATGGGCAGTCTAGCTCATATCATGGTTGGCAGGAGACCCTTGATCCGAGAGATGAGGGATTTGGCAGATATGGGACTGGAGTTGGATTTGGGATCCCAGGATCATAACTAGCCTCTGATAGCCCAATTTTGGGTAAAGTTACTGTTGCTTAATGATATTAAAGTGGCTCAGGATAGGGATCCTTATCTACTGAAGCTTAAGGGAGACGTGCAAAATAGCAAAATGACAGAGTTTATAGTGGAGGATGGTGTACTAAAGTGTGGGAAGCATATATGTGTACTTGATATGGATGGGCTACGGGATCGGATTATGAGAGAAACTCACTATTCAACATATAGTGTACATCCAGGGATTTCTGTAACACCCCAGTTTAAAGGCTTAGAACTTAAGCTTTAAAAGGCAAACCCAGAGGGTTTTGTATTTGTTTATATGATATGTAATATGCATGTTTATGCTTGAATTGAATGTTTCTGCATGTTTTAGAAAGTTTTACACATGTAAAAGTGCTTCAAAGACTATTAGGAAGAAATCGGGAAAAACTCAATTTTTGGTAAACTGGGGGTAAAATGGTCATTTCACACCACTTCGAGTTTTATGGAAATAAACACGATATTTGAAGGTAGAAAAGAATATTAGGACATGAAAATGATGATATTTAATTTATTTGAAGTTTTGTTGGAGAATTAAACCCGGTTGAAAATAGTTCCCGGCAAACTGCTCAATTGAGGTGCTTCATTTGAACTAAGGGCAATTTGGTCTTTTCCTTTGAGATATGGAATTGTATGGTGTATACAATCCTATGGCATCATTTTAGGCTTGATTAAATCTAACATTGGATGAAATGATGAAGAAATGGATGGATAGATGAATAGGTTTCACAATTCCTATCATAAGCTCAAAGTATAGGATTACTAGCTTTAGTTATGGATTTGGTGTAACAAATGTATGTATAAGCCATCTTTGTTGACTTTGATTAACCAATAGTATAAAAGTAAGAATGATGGATGGTT
>CANXYC010182104.1:0-11284 GCA_948193065.1 Aleurites moluccanus
CTGATTCTTACCCATGTTCTCGATATGGATGTTTCTTTCAGATATATATATGTGTGTGTGTGTGTGTGTGTGTGTGTGTGTGTGTGTGTGTGTGTGTGTGTATTTCTTTCTTATTGCATGTTCATATCTTACTGAGTTGAAGGCTCACTCCTCTTCTGTGGATTTCAGGTGATAGAGTATCTCGTGAGGGAGCTAGTAGAGAAGATCAAGCTTCTTGACTCATTCTTCCAAGAAGCTTCATTGTAATTATTTTGAAATATGATTATGTATATTCATTGTATGGTATTATGATACAATTTATATTGGGAGTATACTCTAGAGCTCTGTAGTTAGTCATTTGAGGATGATAATGTTTTGATGTATGATTTATCGGGTTACTCTTGTTCCTTAGTGATGTGGGATGCATCTTTTGATCAGTAAGGAACAAGAGCTAATTTATGAAATAATATGAAAAGAAAGATATGATTTATGCTTATATTGATCACAGAAATGATTATTGTATGATGAATATATTTTGATATAAATGAGATCCAGGATAATGAGAGTTCTACGGGTTTATGGTGGACTTAAGCTTACCCTTGCCCTAGGACCGTCGCACCATTGGAGTTAGGGTGTGACAGCAACCTTGGGAGATGCCATCAGCCTTGCTTCCAGATGCCGCCAGCCTTCTTCTCTATTGCCACCAAGCTTCAACACAAGTGCCACCAAGTCCAGAATGTGAATCCCACATTGGATTCTAGTATGATTTTTCCTCATACTTTTCCCTATAAATACAAAGCAAAATTTCACTTCAAAGGATATGTCACGACCCAACCTGGGAGCCGCGACGGTCCTAGGATACGGGTGTTGCATAGCTACTAGTACCACGAAGAACCCAATTAACTATACTATATGGTATGCAATCCAACAACAAGCTTAATATAGCTTAACAATTCTATAAAAAATTGGGCAGCATCTTCTTTGTATAAGGAGTATGCCCAGCTGAAAAACATGCAATAAACACTTTCACTATATACTTCAATATCTATCTTAATTCAATGATCCCTCTGAATCTCTAATATCAACTCCATATCAACACATCTGTAAATCCAGTCATTTCCATACAGAGCATATAATATACATCCATAGTATCATCAGTATGCAAAACTATAAAGATGCAAACTCACATATATATTTATATGCTACTCCTTAATATACAGTACCATGAACCTCTATTCTATACTATATTTACATATTCTTTTGGAGTTTGATATTTACATGATCACTAGTAACTTCCAAGGCAGGAGTAGGAGATGTCAATGGAAAGCGTGCCTCACTACAAACCTGAAAATTGTAAACCACTAAGGGAGTGAGTATAAAAATACTCAGTGAATCTAAATGTATAAAAATGCAGTAAATGATCATGATATTATAATTGCCCATATATGGCCTGAAGAATTCAATATAAAATAGCAAATGAATAATTAAACAAATATCTATATAAATATCAACATAGAATCCATTTAAGTATCCAATGTACAAGATAGCACACATATAATATAACAGGATTGGGTTATTTTCTGAAATTCAGTACTCAACACTATCATAAAGTGCACTAGGGAATATAACATCCCTCCCTAGTAGGGGTCCAATAAATATATTAACCACGTATGAGATATTTTCCCTATGACTAGAGAATATAACATCCTTCTCTAGTAAGGGTCCATAAAACACAGTGTGCACACAGTCGATGAAATTTACCCGCTATATCATCGAAATAGCCCTGTTCTAATATCATATGAGTGTGCCTTCAAATAACAGTAAATTCACTTATTTATAGCTCATATAGGAATAGAATAATCATATATACATATCTGATAAATAAAAGAATGAATTTGAAAATTGTCAAAAATTGGCCCAGCGGGGCCCAGTTGCGCTGTCGCAACTGGCTCCCAAATTACGAGTCCGTTTTGAGATTTTTGAGTAGTTTCTGGTTAACTATGTTACCAAAAGAATTAGGTGGAACATGAGGTACCGTTTCGAAGCTTAGGTTGAGACTAGATGATTGGGCCAAGTAGTGACCCAATTGGCTTTCTGGATTTCATTTTATGGCCAGTCAAAGTTTAGATCAGTTTAAGTCATTTTGGTGGGCTTATTTACGGGCCAATTTGCACTTTATGCAATTTTTGGTACCAAACTTCATTTTTAAAGCTCAAATGAAATAATATGACATATATGATGCAAATCATGCATGATTATACATAAGGACTCAGTTCTATCACTTTCAAAGCACTTGTTCCCCAATACCACTGATTCCGAGCCCTAGTCGGCCCGCCGCTCGGCACTCCTAGTTGGAGTTTTCGACGGTTCACCTATTATCACATATAACGCTCCGGTAAAGTATAAAATCATTACAAAACATATCATTTGCACAAAAACACATCAAATTCAATAAGGCATACACTGTATGCACTATTAAGCATACTTTGCACTTTTTACACATTTATCAATCCTTTATGCTATAAGTCCATTCTATCATCACTATTTGTCTACATTATACATATGCATCACATATATATCACTTTATAAACTTATATACACTTAACTTAGTCAAACATATACCATATTCAAGATTATTTCCAAAGTACTCAAACCATTCATTCTTCATACATTTAAACCTATACATTTCTATCATTTCCAACACTTATTCATATTCAAACTTAACTTTACTAATCATATTAACCTAACACCTTAAACTAGTAAACTCAATCTTGTCCAACTTAAGCAAAATCCATTCCATTCATCCATTTTTCAATGCCATTCTATCAAATATCAAACAAATGTATCCAATATATAACATTTAAGCATTTAAACCTAATAAACATCAAAACACAATATTCCTTAATAGTTCTTCACATTCGGCCAAAACAACATTCCATCATTTAAACACATAAAACAACAAAGTGCACACCAAACCCCAAGCCATATATGGTTCGACCAAGCTAGAAGTTCCTCCAAATCAATTTGTTTCAATCTTTCAATCATCAATTCATGCTATATACATCAAATAAACATCATTTGAAGCAATTTATCCATCAAAACAATACTTTGATTTCAAGTTCTTCCTATTAGGGTTTCAATCCATTCTTTTGAATTCTAACCATACAAAATGAGTTTTGATCACTAATAAACATCAAGGAATATCATATAAACATCATCGAATAAAAAGAACTTCAAAACCAATAACTTACCAAAAATTCTTCCAAATCTTCTTTGAATTAAATTGTTACTTTTTCAAGTTTTTCCTTGAATTCTATGGTTAGATTTGTGTTTAGGATGATGGAATCTACTTATTTCTATCAAAAATGGAAAGAAAACTATAAGAAATGGAGGTGGTGGATGGTGGCCGAAACTTCAATGGGAGAAAGAGAAAGTTTCTGCATTTTTTTCTTAAGGAAGTTGATAAATGTGTGAAGGGGTGGGAAAAATCAAATGAAATATTAAAGGTGTGATCCAATGGTTTAGGTTTTATGGTACTTTTGGTGAAATCTAGCCATCCAACCATCCATTTTTCTTACTTTTATACTATTGATTCATCCAAAGTCAACTAAGATGGCTAACATGTACATTTGACGCACCAAATCCAAAACCAAAGCTAGTAATCCTATACTTTGAGCTTATGATATGAATTGTGAAACCTATTTATCTAACCGTCCATTTCTTCATCATTTAATCCAATGGTTAGATTTAATCAAGCCTAAAATAATGCCATAAGGTTGCATACACTCTATAACTCCATATTTCAAAGTAAAAGACCAATTTACCCTTAGTTCCACCGAATCACCTCAAGCACCTTAATTGAGCAGCTTGCCGAGAACCATTTTCAACCGGGTTTATTTCTCCAACTATTATTCAAATAAACTAAATAATATCTTTTTCAAGTCCTTAAATTCTTTTCTACCTTCAAATATAGTGTTAAATCCATTAAAATCCGAAGGGGCTGTGAAATGACCATTTTGCCCCCAGTTCACCAAAAACTCAAAATTTCCTGATTTTGTCCTAACAGCCTTTAAACCACTTTTATGTATAAAATCAACTCATATAACATGCATAACTATCAATTTCATACATAAATACATAATAATAACATGTTCAAAGAAAGAAAAAATTTCTCCCCTAAGTTCCTCTTTAAGGGTCTGATCAGGTTTAGGCTGAGGTGTTACAGGATATTGACACATACTCTCATTGAGTACCAAAACAAGTAACTAGAATTTTCCTTAGTTGGCTCTCCTTTCTCCCTCTGTTCAACATTCTCAATTAAAAGTGGTTCAATTCTCTTTGATTTCAAACCAATTTCTTCGACTCTTTTTGAGTAAGAGGAATAAAAGACCTAGAGCGAACTCTCTTTGAGTCAATACAGAAGCAATCAAACCGAAGCACACTGTAGTGCTGTCGAAATCGACTCGAAGTTCGTCATAGTACTAATCTTATTCAACCAATGTAGAATTCTGATATGGGCAAACCCTAAGAAGTTGTCCCCCTCAAACCAAGGTATCGTATTCATACCTCAAAATTAAAAGAACCACAAAATTAATATTTTCTTAAAATCGAATCAAAACCCCTTTCGCAAGAAGGGAGAACTGCGTGGATTTTGATTCCCATTCAACGGGATACGCAGGCAAGTTGTTTCACAGCTTCAAATCTAAAAATACCAAAAACACTCATTTTTCTTAAATTAATCTATTTCAATATTATTTTGGGGAATATGTGGTTAACCTAGAATTTCCATTAAGGGATATAGTTAACATCCCTTGTTATTGGCTTTTTGATGTAAATTGAACATTTTACTTTATGTTCCTTATTTTAATGTTATATATATGCTTTATCATGCTTTATTCATGCATTGTATAATTGCCATCTTATAACTTGTTTATGAAATCCAATTTTTATAAATCAATTGATAAATGAAGAGCCATAATAAGATATGTTGTAAACTGAAAACCTAGTTTACAAACTCAGTCCCGGTTCGAAGGTCTAGTGATTTTATCCTTATGTTATAAATTGGAGTCAAATTGGATTTTTCTTTCTTTTCTCTTAAAAATAAAGGTGACGACTCTATCGATTTTCAAAAAATCAAAGAAACAATTTAGCTGAAGCCGTCTTTAGCTCGTGAGAATTTTCCCCTCTTTTGATTTGAGCATCTCGGTGTTCGGGTGACGCCTCATAGTTGGCGACTCAGCTAGGGACAATTTTTTTTCTAAAAAGTTAAAAAGGACTACTAATTGGTTTAAAAATAAATGAATACTCTGTTTTTCAAATAACTTTTATTTTTTATTTTTATTTAACTATTGATTTTTGCATGCATCACTTTGCATAACCAGTTATAAAATCGAAAACTTTGAATAGCGAGTAGCATCTACCTGACAACTCTCTTTGAGTAAGTTGGGGGATAGAAAAAGCATCCACTCGCGATGAATCTTCAATATTTTTGAAGTGTAATGGGCAGTAGTACTGTTGGACTCATGCAAGGCTCTTTGACTCACATGTGGTTAGGTATATTACTGCCTAGTGTGACGGGTACCCTTTAAACCAATCCACCTAACCTTCATGTAATGAATATTAGATCTTCGACCTTAGGACCTGTGAACCATAATATTGTTAAAATGTCATCATGAAACCTTTTTCTCATGCCATGATCATGTATATATTATAGTTGGACCAAAAACCTTTCAGGTCAAACCCAAGTATACCAAAAAGCCTTGTATCCATGACTCA
Organism: Aleurites moluccanus; assembly: GCA_948193065.1. Taxonomy (NCBI): domain Eukaryota; kingdom Viridiplantae; phylum Streptophyta; class Magnoliopsida; order Malpighiales; family Euphorbiaceae; genus Aleurites; species Aleurites moluccanus. The sequence goes on from CANXYC010182104.1 coordinate 5,755, forward strand.
ACTAAGATGATCATACTATCTTAGATTAGGAACTCATTTTAAACATTGGTTAAACTAGACCTAACCCAAGGTTCTTATCTTTTAAAGGTACCAATGGTTGACTTACTGGAAAAGAAGTTGGAACTAAGCTTGAAACCATGAACACATTCCTCACCAACCTCCTCAAAAGGCAAGAAGACACTTTCCAACCTGCCATAGAAGCCTAACAAAACTGCTTCATTGAGATGAACCTCCAATTCATTGAAAACATGAACCAACAACACCAATACATTCTCCAAGAAGTGAAGACTATGATAAACTCACACCCATCTACCAATCCATCCAACCCAAAAGCTAGTGCCTCCACTTCAAAGCTTCCCATACTTGATTTGACCAATAATGGCTCAACCACAGGTGTCACTATTACTGCCAACCCTTTCTTTCAAGAAGGAGAGGATTAAGCTGCATCTGAAACCAAAAAACTTATAGAGAAATTTAAAGCTATAGAAAGGGTTCTAAAAAACATTAAGAGGCATGAGGACTTAATCGATGTTGACTCCCTCATACTTATCCCCAATACAAGGGTCCCACCAAAGTTTAAGATACCATCCATGGACAAGTTTGATGGGACCACCTGCCCTAAGACTCACCTTAAAATATATATAGGGGCAATGAATCCTCTTGTTGTGGAAAATGAGCTCCTTGCTCAATTGTTCCGACAATCCCTTACCGGAGCTGCCATGAGATGGCTTGTTAATCTATACACTAATTTCAAAAAGTCATGGGATGATGTCTGCAATGCTTTTGTGAAATAGTACCACTATAACATTGAGGTTGACATCACAATGAGGGATCTTGAAACTACCAAGCAATAGAAAATGGAATCTTTTTTCCACTTTTCTTACTAGGTGGAGGGCAAAAGCTACCCAAATGATGAATAGACCCACCAAGCAGGAGCAGATTGACATCATCATTAAGAACCTCCTCCCAATGTATCAAACCCATCTCCAGACTCAATATCTCCCAGATTTCAAAGCTCTCATTGCCACAACATCTAAGATTGAAGACCTGATCCAAAGTGGGTAGCTTAAGGATGAAACCACTAGCTTTTTAAGTTTTATAAGAAACACTAACTACTCTCCTAACTCAAACAACTCCACCAATAAAAAAGGTGGAGAAGTAGTTGCTTTGTCCAATCATCCTCCCATGAGACTTAAAAGGAGATTCTTTACTGACTTAGGCATGGCTTTGAGTATGATATTTAGAAAGGCATTAGAATCCAAACTGATCACACCCTTAGAATCCAGGGCCCAAGTCTAGCATCACAAGTAATCCACTTCCAAACTACCAAGTCCAAATCAATTGCATCTACTCCACCAAGCTAGAACATTATCATATCTCTTTGATTCAATCATGTGAATACTATTGTTGTATGTTAGATCTCAATGATTTTGTGGATGAGCTCAATGCCATAACTTGGAGTGGAAGATTCTAATAGCCTCTTGTCCAACCAACCCAAAATTCCTCTCTAGTTCAATCCATTCCTCCTCATGCTGAAAACTGGAAAGGCAGCACTGAGCCAGATGAAGATGTTGTGCTAAAGCAATTGAAAAAGACTCAAGTAAACATCTCAATTTGGAACTGGATCCAGTCATCCTACCCTTATCGCCAAGCTCTTTGCAAGGCTTTGAACTAATGCCAAGCTCCAATTGATATCTCGCCTGAAAACCTAGTTGCTTCCTTAACCAAATTAACTAAGGCTGCATCAATCACTTTCATCAACTATGACTTGCCTAATGGGGAGGATAGCCATAACCATGCCCTGTACATAATTGTCATGGCCCGAGGAAAGACAATCCCAATAGTACTTGTAGACAACAAATCAGCTTTAAATGTGTGTCTATTAAAGTTGGCTAGCTACTTGGATTTGGGAACTACGGATTTCACAGCCTCCGATCATATTGTGAGGGCATATGATAATACCCAAAAGGAGGTTCTTAGAGTAGCTACCCATGATATGACCATAGGGCCATTGACTGCACCTATCCCTTTTCAAGTAATTGATGTTCCAATTTGTTTTAACCTCCTCCTTGGAATGCCATAGATCCATAGGTTCAAAGCCATACCCTCTTCCCTTCACCAAAAGCTCAAGTTCCCCCATGAAACTTCCATTGTCATAGTCAAAAGTGATATGCGTGGAAAGAGTGAGATCCCGCCATCCATACCAATCTTGGAAATCCAACCCGAACCAACTGGGGGTGCCATTATCAAGATTCTTCTTTGACACTATTTGTCACGATCCACTTTTGGGCAGCGACGATCCTAGGAGCACGGGTAGATTAAGGTCACCGAAAACTTGTAGAACCCATGAACAATCCATTTATCAATCATTCAATTAATATTAATTCATTAATCAATACTTAAATCCCATTTATTTCTTATAAATTTTACAGAAAATTTGCTAGAGTTTCCTTTGTAATTTTAACCTTAATCCCAATCCAAAACCAGGTCTTTCAAAAAGTACACAGCCTGCACTAAAATTATTTTTTTACACTCCTAATAATTTGCCAGCCTTATACCCTCAACTTCACATTGCAACAGTCATACATAACACTTCTGAACCTTTTTCAAAACATGAAAATTTCATTTTATCATTTACCTCTATCATTATTTTTATCACTTTATTATCATTGGCATTTTAAATCATTATGTAGTACACATTATATTTTGAATGTCACTGTAATATTAAATATTTCACTGTTCATACATCATTATAATATTCAATCATCTAATTATATATAGTACCATGGAGCTCTATGAATGGGCACTTATAACCTTTAATGAATGGTATTCTACCTTGCTATACTTGACATTCCAAGTTGGAGAAGAAATTGACTTGGAATCAGCCTTCACTATCTTATTCCTGTAAAAAATTATAAACCATAATAGGGTGAGTATAAAAATACTCAGTGAGCATACATACATCATTACACATGTGATATAAGCATATAATAACAAAGGATAACAATGGTAGTCAAGTATCAATAAATATAATGAAAAATATCAGTATATTCAATTCACGTATCAAGGTTAATTAATTTGCACATCAAATATCTTTGGGAGTTTGGAATAGGTAACAATCAAATCGATGATAAACAATAATCAACGAAAGAATGGCCATCAATGGAAAGCAATAAGATATAAGCTTGGAATCAATAAACAGGTAAATAATACTCGTATCATGTAGATAAGATAGATAAAGGGCCTTGAAACACGTAGACTATATGTAATCATATAGTCGATCTTATATCAAGTAAACATAAGACTAATTAGGTCTTACGGCTAGGACAGTTAACTTTTCCCAGCTAAGGTATCACATATAGTCAATGTGCACATTACCAACGGTATATACCCACTACCCCGTTAGTGAGGCAGCTCTGTCAAATCCACATGTAAATAGGCCAATGGAAATCAATAACAATATCAGGTATTCATTAGGAATATTACGGTACAATGGCTTACTTGTCAATACATTTCATTAGTCATATATCGGTTTCTTTTCTTAATACAAAGGTAGCAATTAACAATAAATATCATGGTTAAATATTTGGTGTACATACTTTTAGGAGCAATTCAGATACATAATCAATCAAGAACAATAGGCATTTCAATATCAATAACAATCAATGGATATGGATGATTTCAATATTTAAGAATGATCAACAATAGCAATGAGACATTTAGCCAATAAGGAAACATATTCATTGGGTCAATAAATCAAAACATGGTATGCATAATGATGTATTCATTACTCATCTTAGCTTATAACTTCAACATTTCCCTTTTTCTTTTATCCTTGTTTCTTTGCCTTATCTCTTATGGTACTCATCACATCTCTTATTCATTATTGACTCTACATATCTAATTAATTTCAATTTAGATACTATTTAACGTAAAATTACATTACTTATACTTATATTAAAGAAAATTCCTCAAATTTCCAAGTTACTAGGATTTTTCTGTGCAAAATTATTTACTGGCAGCATGTGTTCCATTACTCATATCTCTCCCTACAATTATTCAATTGCTTCAATTATTGTTCCTAATTAACTTAACATATAAGGTTCTAACATATCCATATTTCACATTAAACTCATTACTATACAATTTATTGTATTAATTTAAACTTAGGCCTATAACCAGCCCTGCTACCCTGCATTCTGCCTGCAATCTTATTCTGGAAGATTTTATTCTTTTACTAATAACTCAATCAATACTTAACCAATTATTTCAATTCCTTTTCCTATTAAAAATATACACATAAAATTATAACATATTCAAATTTTAGAATTTTTAGATTACTGTACAATTATTAGTGAATTTTCAAATTTAAATTATTTCCCTAAAACTTCTTTCCAAACATACTGTATTTCTATGCCTATACTTAATTCCGTACTCCTCCAATTACAAAACCATTTTATAAAAATTTATATAACATATAAATGAACATTTTTCAGTTTTAACACTTTCTCTAATTCAAACTTTAAGATCCTCAAATTAATAGAATTCTATAACCTATATTCTGTTAAACAGTCATTCTAGGCAGTCTATACTTATGACCTAATATCTCATAAACCACAATTCTAATTGCAAAACTCTTTTATAGACTTATATATAAGATATAAATGAACACTGTTAATGTTGAACATTTCTTCTAATTTTGCCTTTAATGGTCTGTATAATAAAAATACAGTAGCATTTTCTAGAAAACCTTCCAGGTCAGTCACAGTTTTTACCCAATAACTCTTTTCTCAGTTCAAATTTTCTAAATTTCTTTTACAGAAATCTAATTAACATATTTATCTACAACTTTCATATTTTAACCATCTTCAAATTCTATAATACCCTAGAAATGCATAACAGGTTTTAGTAAATAAAATTCTTAGTATATAGATTAAAATCATCAAAATAACCAATAATAATTTTAGAAAACCAGTTAGAGCGAAAACGAAAATTTTTTTCGGAAAACATCTTTACTGATATCGCCGCCATAAAAATAGCGGAACGGACGATGGATGAATTTTTGAATTTGGATTGAGGATAATTGATAAGTAATATTCATGTGTGAATACAGTAAAAAGAAATTTGAGAAAATATTACAGAACGCTAAAAAACGAGCAAAAGAGTATTTTCGGTGAATAGTAAAATTTATCGATTCGAGTTTCAGAACGACTCTAAAACTATTTTTATTAAATATTATTAATTAAAATATGATGTTTAAACATTCACTTTAAGTTCTAATTCCCGACGAAACTTTCAGAATAAATTATTGAGCGAAAAAGAACCAAAAGCAAATTTCGGAAAATTGGAGGACTAAAGTATAATTAGCCTATTTTATCTTACTATATAAGGGTTACTTAGTCAAATTTTTGCCCAAATTTTCTGATTTTTATCCCTTTCTTGCCGCGAGCCATTTCTTTCCATTTCTTTGATTTTTCAAGCTTGATTTGTGAAGAGAAATTGATTCAAACCTAAAACTAAAACCATACAA
>CANXYC010182117.1:0-10319 GCA_948193065.1 Aleurites moluccanus
TACATAGCCATGCTCAAATGAGTTGATATGTGATATTGATGTCATTTGATTTAGGAGTCTACTTAGGTATCAAAAATATAAAGATTGAACTATGCGAGTATGACATATTCCATGACTCGTGTTCAATCGAGACATCTAGGACAAAAGAATTTAATTACTTGATAATTTTATCACAAGAAAGGTTATGTCGAGTCATTGACATTCTCGTGACTTAGGTAACATTGATGTGTTGCTAGACACTGCTCACTGCTTGTGACATAAAATATGATTTTATGTCACTTTTAATGTTATGGGAACCTATAGGGTCACACATTTAGATTGGATCGATGATAGGAATTTTAATTCATGAGTTGGATTAAAAATAAGCATTGGGCTAAATGGTTTAGCTAAAAACTAGTATAAGCCCAAAATTCGAGCTCAAGTCAGATGGGGCGAATTAGGATTTTATTAGTTGACCTAATGCTAGGGTTAAATGCCTATAAATATACATGTGATGTTTATTTGAGGTTAACACACTATTTCTGCCATTTTTTAAAAAAGGAAAAAAAAAAAGGAATTGAATCCTAATCCTAATTCTCTTAGACATATCTAGCAAAACGTCTCAGAGATATCCCTTTTGTTCGTGAGATGAATCCTAGGAGGGACGATCCATTTGTGTAGATACCGTAGAGGAATAAGGCGAAAAATCTTTTGCTTCTGACTTAGAATCAAACCTTGTAGTTGAATCATCAAACAAAGGTATAAACTTTAACCTTCTGATCTGGATCTTCATATGGATCCTGGAGGAAATCAAATAATTTTTTTTTTATTCCACTGCTTTTCTGGTTTCGATTTCATACATATTGGGTTCACATGAATAATAAAAGTTCAATGTACAATTAGGGTTTACTATTTAAAACAATAGAAACAATTAATACTAGGTTCAATTGGGATTGATAAATTTTAATAAAGCACATAGAATGCAATGTCATGCATAACCATACATTTATAACTCACCTTGGCCTTTTAATCTTCATATTTACATGCGTTAATTTTTAACTCCATTACATTGCACACTTTATCTCTCTTTCACTTTCTAATATTTCTTGGATGCTACACATTTAATTAAATTGAATTTATACACTAATTGACATAAAATTATATTAATTAAACTTAGATTAATGAAAATCTTTAAAATTCTCAATTCCCAAGCTTGTTCCTTAAGAACACCTATTCTGGCAGCCTATGATCATTTATTCATAACTCTTTCTACACTTATCCAAATACTTCAATTATTTTTCTTAATTAAACTAGACATACAAGAATCTAACATATCCAAAAATTATATTTACCCATTACTATACAATTTATGGTGGTCTTTTGAAACTGATCCTGTTGTCAACACTGCTGTCTTGCAACCTTTACATGGTCGGGCTCTGCTCTTTTTCTTGTAAATCAATATATACTTATTCAATTATTTTTAGTCTTTTTCCTATGTATTCTAGATATATAAGACTATAACATATTCAAATTTCAAATCATTTGGATCACTATACAATTATTAGTGAATTTTCATAATTAACCTACTATTCTAGAATCTCTATCCGGACAGACTCTATTTCTCTGTCTATAATTAATTTCATGGTCATCCAATTACAAAACCCTTTTACAGTCATTTATTTAACATATAAATGAGCATTGCTCATGTTTACCACTTTTTCTAATTTTGTAACACCCCAAATTGTAGTACAGTAGACAGTAAAAAAATAGTGAATCACATAATGATGTTAATTAAAGAACTAATAGGACAAAAATAGCTATTAAGGAATAAAAAGAAAATTTAAGAATAATTGTTACAGAAAAATTTTAAAGATGATAACCGATAGAATTATCGGTAGAGAATTTTTATATATTTTTAAGAAGTTTTTACAGAAATTAATTGAGGATATTTGGAATTAAGATTCTAAAATATTGAAAAAAAAAATAATTTGAGATTCAATATGAAGTTAGAGAGAGAAATGGATAATTTGAGATTCAATATGAAGTTAGAGAGAGAAATGGATAGTAAAGAGATGAAAATGATAAGAAAATTTGACTTTTTGAAGAATTTGTCAGTAGACAATTTTTAATTAATTTTCGATATTAATTTATGCAAATTTCTTTTACATGATTTAATTTTGATGGATTTTGGATTAATTAAAAATAAATTGAAGTATATATGATATTTAAGGTGAGTGAAAATGGATACAAAATAAGAGAAAAATTAAGAGACATAAATTATTAATTTTCGGAGTTTTACCGAAACGGGTTCGGTATAAAATTTTTATAGCTACAGAGGTTAAATGATTAAGTTGAATTGAGGTACTAAGGATACCATAGGACTTGAATGTCAATAATTTAAGGACTTAATTGAAAAGAATTAAAAAGAATTGGGGTAGCAATTATAATTAAGGAAAATTATCACATCCCCCATTCCAGGAGATATGGCAGTGCTAGGGTATGGGAATAGCATAAGGCCACCTAAACCCGTAAAACCCCATTCTATATTTTTACAAAACATTTGTCATAACTAATTTACTTTTATAATCTAGTACCCAAGACCCAAAGTCCCTCTATTCATATTCAACAATAACACAATCTGTACAAATCAACCATTCTATTCCCATATTCAGCCCATACTACAATGTACATGCCACATTGTCCCCAATCCAATACTTTACACTGCATATATAGTGTAATAATTACATCTCAGTAACATAGTTTTATTTTACATTGTCATTATTAAATTCATTATTACATATCATGGAGCTACTGTAGAAAGATCTATAAATACAAATAAACAGTCATTACATAGATAAGGAAAATTCCTCTCTTGAAGGAAGAGAGAGGAAATGGAATCGTCGCTATCTATCAAATCCTGAACATGATAAACCACAATGGGGTGAGATGAATCTCAGTGAATAACATATATATTCCCTCACTTGTGAGGCTATGTACTCACAAGGAAGGTCATTCAATAACAAATTACAATATTCCAAGATAATAACATCAATGCCAAGAAACAAGGTTTCCAATGGAATTCAATATCTAGTTTCAAGTACAATATAGTTCAATAGGAACAATCATATAATCAATAACAATGGTCACTTGCAAAAAAAGACTATGAACCAAATATTCTATATCTATGACAGTTAGCAAAATCCAATGAATAATGGATAGAGACTGTAGTTAAGTAACATGTCAATAGTTATACAGTTGATCAGAATGTATGTCTAACACCTTAACCCCCTCCTAGATAAGGTCTCCAATACAATACACAGTGCACAATGCCCGATGAACAAACATTTACCCCATCGGGAGAGTAGTACTATCAATGATCCCATATATAGGGTAAGTAAAAATGTTCTCCAATAATTAACATCAATCAATATATTTATATATATCAAGGATTCAATTAACAATGGCTACATAATAAAAAAAACTTTAATAATAGTACAATTTCTTAGGGAATATTCAAGGAAACAATATACAAAGACAACAAGTAAAGAAACATATATGTTACTCACCCCAAAATCCAATGTGTCCAACCACCTAGCACAAACTAAAAGGGTAGTCTTCTACTTCCTTATTTTTTCCTTTACCTCTCCTTTGTGCAGCTATAACAAACATCAATCTCAATTTAGAAACCTAACTATATTAAAATACAACAAGCAAACCTAAATTCTAAATAATATTCAGAAATTCTGAAATTTCTACCCGAGCATACCATAATATTTCACTTATAACTCATTATGTACAGGTCCAAATTCTATTATGTTTTCATTGAATTTTAGCTAAGACATAATGACACATTTCTCATGTTTTGACTTTCCCCTGATTCGGAACTTAAGGTCCTCATATTTATTAATTTCAGAAGGGTTATATTTCTAAAATCCCTAATCCGAGCTAGTCTGACTTAGGGGTCCATAGTTAACAATACCTTGAGAATTTGATAAAACTTACAAAAAAAAAAAATATTCTGACATGTATATCTAAAACTTTCATGTTTTGAATATTGTCAAATTTCTATATTAAGAGCCTTAAAACTTAGCTCCAACTGTCTACTAAGTCTCAGGAATTTCACAGAAATGAAACCCCTATCCGAGTCAGTTATATTTGGAGACTCATATCTCTCAACACAGAAGGATTCAGTCAAAACGTTCTGAAGAGCATATATTATACACATAAACATCTACAAATTTTGTGTTCTATATATTTTTAAATTCTATACCTAAGAGTACGAAAATGAAGCTCAAAATTTCTGTCAAGTCATAGGAAATTCCTGAGATGGAAAATTTCAGAATTCCTAATCAATCTCTCTACTCTAGAAATATCATCCTATCATTTAATCATTCAAATAACTCATCAAACATGAATTTCAAAACTTGTTAATAAATTTATCTTGAAGAAAAATTGTTCCAAAACTCTATTTAAACCCAAATAATTCAATTAGGTGTTGAGGGAAGAATTATTTGTGAAATGATTTATGCTAAAGCAAGAGATTTTAGGAAGCTAGGAAGAAAAAATATCTATGAAGAAAAGCCTAGAAATTTCGGCCATGGGAGGAGAAAAATGAAGAAGATGATGGATTCTTGTCATACTTATCTATTTATATTACAAATGGTCCAATAGGAAAATTAGGCAAAAGAAAAAAAAAGAAAAAAAAAAAGAAAAACAATATAATTAAATCATTTTAGATTATATAAATAATTATAGATTTATACCTATATATATTGTCCATTTTATTCGATTTAATTCTCATTTAAATTCTATAATTTACTTTAATGTCTATTTTCCATTGTCCTTGATTAATTTTTGATTATTGCTCTCTGGAGAATTAAAAAAAAATTCATACTCGATTTGAGTTTCCTATTATTATTTTTCGGGTTATTACAAAAATTATGGACAAAATGTGCAATTATCAAAAGTTATGAGACTCACAATAAAATAATATTTTTAGCCTTAAAAATTTTGGAGAATATCTCCAAGAGTGGATGGCCAAGTGTGTGGAAGGAAGAAATTTTGAATAAAATTTTTATGTTAATTGGATAGGAAATGGACAAGTGTATAAGATCTAAAATTTTCTACACAATTCTTATTTTCTTTGACTTTGGTTTATAAAAGAGAAGAGGTGGATGCCATATTTAGGAGTTTTGGCTGAACCATTTGAGATAAAACAACTAAAAATACTCTTCCATATCTTTCAAAGAAACTAACCAAGCTAGATAATAAATTGATGAGAGAAAGAAGAGTAAAGAAGGAAAGTTGAAGCAAAGTAAGTAAAATTATTTTGGGAAAGAAAAAGAGGAGGAAAAGAATCATCCAAGTGCAAGGTAATAATTCTAAACTTATACTTTTAATTGTATTTAAGATTATCATGGTTTGATTTAGTAAATAATTGAGTTAATTAAGCTATAAGAGATGAAGAATGAACTAGGATTTAAAAGGGATTTTGAATCTGTGTTAAGGTAGTAGTTTGTAGTTTAAATTTTAAATTTTTAATGTATGAATTTGAGGTTGATAAAAACATAAAAGTTATATATAAATATTTTAATTTGATGTCTACAAAATTAATTGATGAAATTCGAAGTTAGAAGAGAGTAATTGAACAAATATCATGACTGGTCAGAATCAGGGTTTTAGGAAACTTGCTATTGTGTTTTTATTATAGAGAGAGTTAGAGACAGAATTATAAGAAGTATTCAACATGAAAAGTGTTCATTTATATTTTATATAGAGTCCTGTAGAAGGGTTTTACAATTGAATTTATGGTTTGAGAGATATTAAGCCATAAGTATAATCTACCTGAATTGACTGATAAACAGAATATAGGCTACTGAGTTCCATGGATATGAGAACCTTAAATCTGAATTAGAGAAAGTGTTAAACATGAAAGATGTTTATTTATATGTTATCTAAATGAATATAAAATGGTTTTGTAATTGGATGACCATGAAATTAATTATAGGTATGGAAATAGGGTCTATTTGGATAGAGATTTCAAAGCAGTAGTTTAAATTTGGAAATTCGCTAATAATTGTATGGTGATCCAAATATTCTGAAATTTGGATATGTTATAATATTATATGTCTATTTTCAATAGAAAAAGAATTTCAGTAATTGGATAAGTATATATTAAGTTATGAGATAAAACAGGAGAATAAGATTTTAGGCAGAATGCAGGATAGCATGACTGGTTATAAGCCTAAGTTTAAATTGATACCATAAATTGTGTAGCAGTGAGATTAATGTAAATTTTGGATATGTTAAAGTTTGATATGTATAGTTTAAGTAAAAATAAGAATTGAAGCAATTGGATAAGTGTAGAAAGAGATATGGATTAAGGAACATAGGCTGCCAATATGGAATATTACACAAAAAAAACCTTAGTGATTTGAAAAATTTAGGAATTTCTTTAATATAAGTATAAGTAATGTAATTTTATGTTAAATAGTATCTAAATTATTATTAATTAAATATGTAGATTCAAGAATGAATAAAGGATTGATGAAAACTTAAAAATGCAAAGTAATAGAACCAAGGAAAAGGAATGGAAATGTAAAGTACTCAGTGAGGTGAGTAATATATATACTATTTTGCTTGACATTGCCTTCAAATTAAATTATTGAAATTACCATAAAATTCTATTATTGGCTAGAAATACCAATTGTATGATCCATGATTAATTTCATGCCCTTTTGTAATCCTAAATGATTCCTTTTAAATGAATTTGTATGATTGGCCTAATGCTTCATGTATTGAACCCTTGAAAGTGCTTAAGTTTATTTTGATATCTAATGATTAAGCACTATATGTATGGCATTAATGAAATGACAGAAGTGTTAATGGCATTGTGTACAGTGGTTAAGGTCCTAGCCATATGGTATGATCAACCGTATGAGTAAATAGCATGTTATCGGATTGTAGCCTCTACTTAAATGATCAATAATGATTCTGTCATTTTATGATATGATATGCTACGAATTTTTAATGCCAATGTGAAACTGAATTCAAATGTTAAATAACTTCAACTTTATGAATCTTTAATTGATTAATGAACCCATTATTATTGTATATTTTATGTCATCATTATCTTCCTTGTGAGCAATGCCCTCACATAGCCTTACAAGTATGATAATATGCGTATTACTCACTGAGTATTATTATACTCACCTCGAAATTATTTATTATTTTTCAAGAATAAGATTGTATTGGTGGTTGTTTTCCAAGTCATCCCTTTCTCCGACTTGGGACGTCAAAAACTCCAATGTAATTATTTGTTATGAGGAATTATATTTATATACTCTTAGAGCTCCATGGTACTATTAGGTAGGTAGTTGTGAGTGTATATGAATGCTTTGTTTAATGAAAGTTACAAATGAAATGAAATACAAATGATGTGAACAAGTTAATGAAGTACAGATTATAGAAGTGCTATGAATGTAAAAATGTAATTGTGACTTGATATGCATATATAAAAGTGTTTTACATATGCATATAAAAGTGTTTTACATATGATTGTGAGAACTATGGAGTTGAGGTTACAATGATAGTGAAAATTTTAAAAGTGTAATTTTTATGTAGGTTGTTTAATATGACAAATATGTCATGGGATTAGATTGAAAATACAAGGAAAACCCTGACAAAATTTCTATAAAAATAATAATTTTCAAGTAGAATTTAAATATTAAAGAATGGTTTTAAGTTTGAATGATTGATGATTGACGTGTTTAAAGGGTTCTATGAATTTCTGGTGACTTTAGGTTTACCCATGTCCTAGGACCGTCATGTCCTAGGACCGCCATGTCCCAAAAGTGGGACAAGACAAATTTAGACTCTAAGATATCCATATCAATAGAACACAGTAACTTTTATTCTGTTTACCAGTCAATTCGGGCAGATAACACTTATAGCTAAATATCTCTTAAACTACAAATCTAATTGCAAAACCATTTTATAAACCTCTATATAAGACATAAATGAACATTTTTCATGTTGAAAACTTCTTATATTTTTGTCTCTATCATTCTGTATAATAAAAACACAGTAGCAAATTCCCTGAAACCCTGATTCTGAGTCAATCATGATTTTTTCCTAATAACTTTCTTCTCATTTAGAATTTCTTCAATTACTTTTACAGACATCTAATTAAATATTTATCTACAACTTTCATGTTTTAAGCATCCTCAAATTCATTCATAAAAATTTCAGAATTAAAGCTACAAGTTATTATCTAAAACCCTTATAAACCCTATTTCATCTTTATCTTTCATAACTCAATTCAATCAATTCTCTACTTAATTAAACTATAATTCTCTTAAATATAATTAAAATACTAAGTTTAAAAATCATACCTCATATTAAAATACTGGAATTCCATCCTCTTGCCCTTCCAGATTACTTGAATATCAAATTTCCATCTATTTTCTCCTTTGATCTTTTTCGCCTCATCAATTTTCCATCTATTTTCTCCTTTGATCTTTTTTCCCTCATCAATTTTCCATCTATTTTCTCCTTTGATCTTTTTCCCCTCATCAATTTTCCATCTAACTTTGGTTGGTTTCTATGGAAGGAATGGAAATTATTTTTTGTTGTTCTTCCTTCTTGTGGTTGGGCCAAAAGGATGTAAATGACCATCCGCCACCTTCCTTTTATAGACCAATTTCACAAAGAAATCTTGAAAATTGGAGAGATTTGTAGAAAATTCTAAAACATGAATGACTTTTCACTTTACATAAATGGAAGGTCTAATCTAGAATTCTCCATAATCTTCATGTGGGCTGGCCACCCTTGTTTCCCATTAAATAATTTTACTTGTGGTCCCCACATCTATTGATAATTATACTTTGGCCTATAATTTTTCTTATTTGAAATTTTATCCCAAAACGTTTTGTAATTTATTCTGTTCATTCTGTTGAGAATCAATATTCACTGTGAGAAATGAAATAGATTATTTTGGATTGTTCTATCATTTAAAATTATCTTGGGTACAATTTTGTAACCAAAACAGTTCATTTTCGAAAATTTCCCTGGAGTTGCTCTTATTTACAGTTTTACCAATTTCACTCAATTTTATTTTTTACTGACTCAAGATTTATCTAATTTTAGATGTGTAAAGAAACATTGGACAAAAGATTGCTTTAGAAATTATTAAAAATCTAACACTGAACGGTGTTCAAACCTATAGTCATTAAGTCTTGATTTGTCACGACCCGGTTTGCCGGACCTCGACGATCCTAGGGCATGGAAAATGCCAATGGCAATCGGTACCCGTAGAACCCAGATCATATGCACAATCTATAAACCTCTATTAATTATTCATTTATTAATTACCATTCATTATGCAATTTTGTTACTCATTCTGTTATCCTATCAAATATTCTGTAGTGGGCTGTACATTTATATATAACATCATAAACTATCATATAACTCAAAATATAATTATCAATATATCATGTAATATATTCTTATCCTAACTAACCCATACATACCCATGGAGCAGCTAGATAAAAAAACTCAATATAAATACAGAAATCCAGAATTTATACAGTATAAACTGCAGCAGAAATCCACGAAAGACAGATGTCGAAATTATGCAATTTACTCCTTTCCTGAAATGGGTAAACAATCAAACGGGTGAGTATAGATGATACTCAGTGAATTTACATGCATCACAATGAATTATAAGCTCAAATAATGGTAAGAAATAATGATACATGGTAAATCATATAAATGACATAATCAGTATCGATGAACAGTAGGATTAGCAATGGTCATTTCCAATCAGGGAAATCAATATGGTCAGACAAATAGAGGGCCCTGAACTCATAGACTATGTGCAATCACACAGTCGATCACATATATCAATTAAGCATAAGACTGATAAGGTCATATGGCTGGAACCAATAACCCTTCCCAGCTAGGGTATCAGTATCAATGTGCACATTGCTGACAGTATGTACCCACTACCCTGTCGGTGAGGCAGCTCTGTCAAACCACATTTGGGCCAATAAAAGGAAATAACATATCAATAGATACCATTATGCAACAATGGTACCATCATTGACAATATGATCAATATAAATCAAATCACATAGAATATGGATCAATGGCATAAGAAAATATAACAATTAAGTAAGGATACATGTTATGGTAAACAATAATGATATAAAACAAAAGTTGGTTTGGTGGCCGAAAATGGTAAGTCAATTGGCATGCCAATGTCGTTGGCGACAATGAAATTCAATTGGTAGGCCTATGGCATGCAAACCAATTGGCCAATGACAAATAAACTAGGCAAT
>CANXYC010182120.1:0-30757 GCA_948193065.1 Aleurites moluccanus
TCAAAATTTGCCAATTAAGTCCTAGCAGCCTTTAAACCATTTCTATGCCTAGAACTAATTCAAATAACATGCATAAATACCAATTTCATGCATAAATATATATAAACATAACAATATAAAGAAATTAAAAATCTCCCCTCGAAGATCTCTATATGGATTTGGTTCAGGCTAAGCTGAGGTGTTACAATATATATATTCGAAAATGACATAGGAAATTGGTAGGTGTTACACTCTATCAATTAAGTTATCGGTGTATATAGTCTAGTAGATTTTTTTTCTATCGGTAAAGGTGTTATGCCACAATATGGTCTCTGGCTCAGTCATAGCTAGATAAGTACAATAAAAATATATTGACCCAACTAGCCTCCCATCAACAATAAAACTATAGTCGATATCAATTAGTTTAAGAGAAAGGTCATTATAAATAGAACAATGGGCTTTACAATGAAAATAGTTTCAATAATAAATAACAATGGTAAAAACGATAACAATAATAGTATTAATAGCAATGAAACAATTTGAAATGAATGCACCGAGAATAAGTGATTTAGAGCAAATCATGGTGGCTTACCATCTATTTACATATTTCATGACTCATATTACTTTTGCTATAACCTTCCAATCAAGTTTAATTTACCTTAGCTTTTTATAAGATTCATCAATATTTTTGGTTCACTTTGCCTATACGTAATCTCCAAATCAATTATTAATTATATGATGAAGCCTTAATCCTAAGGGTTAATTCTTTAAATCTAACCATGGATTCTTACTCATATACATCTTTATTAACATCTAATAGACTCAATTTCATCTTATAGTTATCATCCAAGTATAACTCAAAATTAGGGTTTACTAGCCTAAGAAGATCCGAGCTATATTTTTATATTTATAGACTTCTTAAAGTCCATTTAGATGATTTCTTACTCCAATTTAACCAATAATTGAAGATTTAAGGAAGGTACAAAAAAAAGTTACTATTTACATTATTATTCACCTTAAACATCATTAATATTCATACCTTCCAAAATAACTAATAAATACTCTTAAATGCTCACAAGCTCATAAATAATTTATATAACCATAACCTAACTCATTTTATGATTAAAAAAAGGGTAGAGAGAATTACCTTTTCTCCCACAACTTGGAGATCTCTAGAAGGATGAACCCTTAGAGGAACTTGATTTTTCTTCAATTGATTTCCTTCAAGATTTAAGAAATTTTGAGTGGTTTTTAGTATAGAAAAGAGGGGTAACTTGTTAAGGTATGGAAACTTAAGAAATGAAGAAGAAATGAAAAAAATAGTCAAGTGGTGGTTGTGTGAACAAAAAAGATTATTTTTATAGTCCATGATAGATAACATGTGTTCCAAATGAATTCACACTCATTTCTTATACTTTGGCTCAATGGCTCTATAAGAGCATTCATACGCATTACAAAAGGTTGATACCTGTTACTCAATTTTCAGGATTTGATAAATTCAGATAGAGAGCGAATTCATACTCGTTACTAGAGGAGTAATGCTTGTTACTGAACATTCACATGCGTTACTCAGATTTCACGCTCGTTATACTTGAGGTTCAATTTAAGAAATTCAGACAGTGAAGAAACTCATGAGCTTACTGTTAGTTCATGTCCATTACCTGTCACATCCCAAAATAGGAGATGCGACGACCCTAGAGCATGGGCAGGCTTAAGGCCATCAAAAAACTATAGAGCACACCAACCTAACTTGTGGCAATAACAAATAATATCTATAAACATCTACATTTTCAAATCATAAATATCATCATCAACCTATGATATAATCACCTAAAATATAATCAATTTGTTCACCATGGATCAAAGGAAAATAAGGTTCTCTATCCAAGATGAACAAGTGAGAATCCAAAAGAATATTACAACTATTTAACTATTATGGAGCTCTAAGAGGATTACATCTCAAAATAATAACAAAAATATATCCAAAATGAACATAATCTGTACTTTCAAATAGCTTATTGGAGAAAGAAGTCAAGAAGCTCTATCCTCAATCTCTGGACCGACGACTCTAGCGCCTGAAAATCACAACAAAAGGAAGGTGAGCCTTCAACTCAATGAATTATGTATATGCCATATCTGAGGTTCAAATATTGTCTTATACACATATATCATAAATGAATTTCATAGTACAAATGTTAAAATATATACAAATAATCAGAAGTCATATACATATCAGAAGCTGAATCAGAAAATTAGATATCATAATATAGAGTTCAAAAATCAGAAGTCAGAAATGCCTACAAGAAATAACACATCACATATACTATGTATATAGGGTAAGTAATGTAAATGTCAGAACAACTGAAATAGAACAGGAGTCTAACGACATCCATAACAAAATAGGAGTACTATGATCTCCCTACAGAATATATGTGTTTGTGCTAATATATGCCTAGAGAAACTTTGTTCCCTTTAGGAAGGACCTTGATTCTTTGACTCTATCAGTTGATTCACTGGTGCACACAGTCCTATGATTTTTTTTTTCATAGGGAAGGCGTTTTGACTATATATCTACTAGGTTCAAAATATAAATATTGATAACAAAGGTTCTTAAAATCAAAGAACTTTCAAGAATAATCGGTTTATACTATAATAACGAGTTGGTTCCAAAGAAATAGATAACAATACAAACTCTAAAGCATAGCAATAGAAACAAAATATATTTATAACAAATATCGTTGGTTCAAAGAAATGCCAACTCAACAATTGCATAGATATGCTCAGAATGAGTATTAACGAAAGAATCATATATATGTATATGCAAATACATACAAAACACATATGCATAACTCACCTCCACAAAGCCACAATCAAAATCAAAGCTCAAAATCCTTCAATCAAGCTCCAAATCAACTTAATTGCACTTAATGCTCCAAGCCTAGTTGTAATACCTTAGAGTTTTGACACAGTTACTAGATAGTTTTCTAAAGTACCAGTCTGATAACACCGAAAATAATTACTTAGCCTAAAGAATTAGTATAGTACTAAATCTAAAGTTATTTAATACAGACACATGGGTAATAAGAGAACTAAAATATTGTTATTTATTGGTAAAATGAAAGGATGGAAAAGTATTATGGATGATGGAAAATCAATAGAATGGCAAAACCGTAAATAAGTGTAACTTTAGGGGTATTTTTGGAAGCTCACTGTCTAAAAATCAGAATCGGACCTAGAGAAATATTAAATGATAGAACAGTCCAAAATAAATCATTTCACTCCCCACACTGATATTTAATTCTAAACAGAAATAACAAAATTAATTATAGAAATTTATCAGGTAAAAGTGTAAATAAAGATAGTTTGGGGCTTATGTGCAAATATCCAAAACTTTGGCATATAAATTCATGCCTTAGATATTTTCCACACTACTTCTTCTTCGTCTTCTTCTTCCTCAACCATGGCCGAATACTCCAAGCATCAGACCCACCAAATTTTCAACCAAAATTCCAAGGAAAACTAAAGAAAACCTAAATTCAACCTAATTCCAATCTATTTCCATCAAAATTTCTTCAAAACAACAAAGGAAAATTGTGAATATTTTTTAAGTAAGTTTCGGCCCACACACCCATATAAGGTAAATTGATTTTTTCTTCCATTTTATGGTTAGTTTAGATGTTTTAGATGATGAATAACATAGTTTTAACAACCGATTGCATCAATTTGCACCAATTGATGAAAATTCCAAAATTTGAAATCCTAATTGCATTATGTCAATTACTAATTCTTAAATTAGTGTTATATAATTCTTAATTTAGTTAGAATAGGTCTTATTATCATCATTGGAAGCTAAATAAATGGTTATATTAGTGTAAAATTCAAGGTTGAATCAAAAAGTTCATATTACTTATTATAGGAGGAATTGGAGTTTAAGGTGGAATTTTGGCTATCTAAGCCATTAGGTGAGTTCAATATGCTCCATTTTACATGTCCAATGTTAAAATGAAATTTGAAATTGGATTGTGAAAACCTTACCTTGGCTGAACCCTATGTTGCATATTCCTTTGAAAATTTTGCTTGTTTTTCCTTGATTTCAACTTGATTTTGATCATTAAATTATTGTTCATTGTGTTATTTGAGATGTTGGTTGAATTGTCCATATTGTGAACACTTGAATTGATATTTGGGAATTGCCAAATTTCCCCCAAAATCTTGCTAAATTATTGATTGAAAGTTGGACACCAACTGTTTGATGAAATGCCTAAACCAATTTCCTTTCATTTGTTACCTTAACCAATACTATTGTCTTTAGTGACATTGGCTAGCTAATGGTGCCAGCGCTAATGGCATTAAATGACTTTGATGATAATAAACCTATACCTATTTATTGCAACAATTGTGATGCCTATTATTGATAACAATCTCGATATCTACAGTATTGGAAATACTAATTGTTCACAGACTAATATTACTGTTTATTACACTATTATTATAACCTATTTATTGGTCCTATTTCTTCGATGTTATTTATATTGTTTCCTATACCTTATATATGTGTATTTGATAGACTTACCCAACTGATGGGGTAGTGGGTAAAATCTATCTGCATTATGCATAATGGCCCACTGGACAGGGTTAAATGTCTAGAACCCTAGCTGGGACGGGAGTTGTCCTAGCCATAAGGCCTGGCCCGCCTTATGTATTTTACTGATATTGATTTACTGTTATTGTTACTGGCTCCTTAGTCTGTCACTTCCACATACAGACTTGATAGCTAATACTATTATTGATACTGCTTATTTATTATTATCTGTATCTTACCTTATGGATATTGGTGTACAATACCCTTTTCCATTGATACTGATCATTCCATTTCTTTACTGTTACCTTACCCTTCATGTAATATATTGTATATTGAGCTCACTGAGTATTTATATACTCACACTATAGTGGTTTTAACTTTTCATGATAGGAGTAGTAGAGTGTTCCCATCTTCTTCCTCGAGGAACCAAAATACATTTTTGTAATGTAAATATTATGATATTACTTTATTTTGTTATCTTTTAGATATGTTCCATGGTCTGTAATGACTGATACTTATTAAAATAGATTGTATGGATATTATAACTGTGTGATGGAAACTATATTAGACTGGTATTGGACTGTTATGATTTAACTATGGATGTTAAATGGAAATGATTATAGTTATAGTTATAAAGATTAATTTGGTATAATGATATTGATGTTCTATGAGTGTTGGACGTCTTTGACTGTTCTCACATTTTAGGACTGTCATGCCTCGAACCCGAGTCGTGACACTAGCACATTACAACAATTTACAAATTTAAGGTTTTCCTCACCCAATATTACCCATAATAAATTCTTGCAATTAAAGACTCTCTAAAGTTTATTTAGATAGTTGTTAAACTTAATTTAACCATTCCTTAAGAAAATCAAGAAAGAATAGAAAAATCGATACTATTTACATTACTATTCACCATTTGCCCTAATTATTCCAACAACCAAAATCTATAGCCATCAATGCATTTAATATACTCTCCATGACTCATACACAACTATTCTAACCTATAACCTCAAATCATAACAGAAATCAAATTGTAGAGAAAATACCACTTTCTCCTCAAATGAAAATTTTTGAAGAAATCTTGACTTGGAATGATCAAATAGTTTTCTCAAAGTGTTTGCCTTCCAAAATAAAGTATTAATGTGAGTATTAATGCCTTAAAAATATAGATGAAACGAATTTATGGTTTGGTGGTTGATAAATAAAGAAGACAGAGAAAAGAGTTAAATTTTTGGACAAGTGACAAATGAGCCGATATATATAAAATTTGATGATTCACGCCTGTGAATAAAGGATTCACGCCCGTGAAGGTCGATCTTTCACGCATGTGAAGATGAACTTTATGCCCGTGAAAACCATCTGATGAAAACTCAAAATTTAAATATAAATATTTTGCATGCCCGTGAACATATGATTCATACCCGTGAAGACTGATTCACTCCCATGAAAGAAGGTTATGAGGCAATTTTTAACTTTTCTTCAACCTAAATTAACTAAAGTTCAACCAAACATAATTTAACACGTGAAATTCTCTTTAAGAGCCATCTATACTCAATAAATCACATTTTATCAAACTAAACTAGCAGAAAATAGAATAGAATAGAACAAAAAATCAGAATTTATCACCTCTCAAACAAATCCATTCAAAAATAATCAATAAGAGTACAAAACACAAGCAATACATATAGAAGATATTACATTACCACCAATAAGTTTTTCCTCATCAAAGATTTAGCCATTTAGCTTAATTCTGTAAATCTCAAATGATATGCTAACATTATAAACAATCAATGCTAAGTATTCTAAGATTCTACAAGCTTAAATGCTAACAACACTTTATGAGGCCTCGCCCTAACAACGGTCTGGTTTGCTTGGAATCAGAATGCTCTTTTGGATGATTTCTCATGACTTAGGCGGCATTCACATCTTTTTTTTTTATGCAAATTGATATTTATCTTTGATTTTTAACCACTCAAGGAGTTGCCACCTTAATTTATTTTTAAAAAAAAAATTAAGGAAAAAACCAATTTTGACTCCAATTCATCCATTCAATGGAAAAGACACTAGACTTTTGAACCAAGTTTGGATTCCGGGACTTAATATTTGAATTTACATAACCGTGATTTGGCTTTTAACTTAATTATGACTTGAAAAAAGATTTTTTTTTTTTTTAAATTTATGAACAATTGAAAGAATGTCATTTATATGAATGAAATTGCATAATTTAAAGCAACAAGTAAAACAATTAAAATAAATAAAGCGATTAAAGAAAACGAATAAATAAAGCATTAAAGTATATTAAAATTTCCATTTAAAACCAACAAAAAGAGGATATCATTTCTATCCTTTATGGGTTCTAGAATGATCACTATACCTCAAAAGTCAACACTAAAATAAAGCGAAATTAAAAGAAAGGTAGAAAATAAATGGTTTATTTAGTTTGAAAAGTAATAATATAAAGAGGGGTGAGCCTTTAACTCAGTGAATTATAAAAATATAATAATGCCCGAGGGTTATCTTAATGGAAGCATACAATGAATCATATATATAGATAATATGTATAAAATAACATATCAATATTCAATAACATCTATGTGCCTTGAAGAAATGGCACCAATCAATACGTAAATGATACGACAAGTCAAGAGCAATAATAATAATAGGGTAATAGTGCTCCATCAAAAGATCTAATATATGCTTGCGCGAGCATACATCTAGAGCATTATTGACTCCCAAGGTAGAATCACAAATATTTCAGAATCTATCAGTTGAGTTATCGATGCACACAATCCAATGAATAATCCTAAATTGAAAATGGTGTTCTATCACAATGTGACTCATGGTTAGGTCAAGGCCCGATAAGTACAATGAAAAAAATGTACGGCCTAAATGGCCTTTCAATATCAATAGCAATTATTTATGGCCAATGGCCTAATAACTATGTTCAATGACAATATCAATAGGTTTGTCAATGAACTTAGGTCAGAGATCAATAATCAAGTCATTGTTATTAAAAAAAACTGGGTGAATAATAAGGAGGATATCAAACATCATCAATGGAACTAAATAAGTAGCAAAGCAATAATCATATAAAGAATAATAATATAATTAAGAAGTACACATACATAATAATAAGAGAGAAAAAATCCAAAGCATATAACCATGCAATAATATATTTCATAACTCACCTCTTTACAATAACCTTCAATTAATGCTTAATCTACATCAATTAAGCAAGCAACTTATCAAATCCTTTAGTTCCTAAGCCTAAATAATAAATCCCAAATGAATCTCAAATTAGGGTTTCCATACCCAAGAAGATACAAGATGAAATCCCATAATTATAAGTCTCTTAAAGTTCAACTAAAATAATTTTAACTCCAATTTAACCATTAATAGAAAGTAGAGAGAGAAAACACTATTCATGCAATTATTCACTTTAATATCATAATTTCTTATACCTTCTAAACTAATCATTCTTATCAGCAATTAATCTCATAAATACTAGCCCAAAACTTATAAATAACTTTTATAACTATAGTCTATAAAAAATCAAGCTTAAAGGAGAGATAGGAAGAATAAACTTAAAACCTTATAATCTAGAAATTCCTTGAGAATGTGGATCCTAGGAGGAAGTTAAGGTAGATAGGAGAATTTCATTTCAGGATCTGTATAAAATCTTTGGTACTTGGATTATAGAGAAATGGTTTGTATAGTTAGGATTGTAAGTTTTGGAATTTAAGAAGAAAGAAAAAAGTTATTTCAATATTGGAGGAAGAGAGAAATGAGTTTCTATTTATAGTTCTCGATAAGTAATAACTGTTATCCATTGAGTAACTTTCATTACTTGCTTTTCCATAATTTTAGCAATTTTAGACAGAGAGCTATGTAACACTCATTACCATAAGGGTAACGCTCGTTACTTGTCTCTTCACGAGAGTTACAAAAAAATTAATGTTTGTTACACAAAAACTCAAATTTAGAAAATTTTGGATAGAATGAAATGTAACGCTCATTAAAAAAAGGTAAAGCCCGTTACACAAGGGTTCAATTTTAAGAAATTTAGACAAAGAGCATATTCACAAGGGTTGCAGAAGTTTAACATCCATTACCATTATTAAAATGTCCTTCTTCAGGATGTAACTACTCAAGTTCAATTTATAACCATCTAAACATAATCTATAACCTATAAAGAGTAACTAATACTCAAGTAAACCAATCTATGCATTCACTAAAGCACAAAAAAAACTCAAATTATCAAACTTCAATGCAAAACCATCAAAACAACTCTAATACACATTTAGAATCCATCAATTCAACTATAGGGCAAGCAAAACAAATCTTGGGTGTTAAGTTAAGGTAAACTTAGAATCATAACATAATGATACACGTAAATCTATATCAAAGGAAAACATAAAAATGACGTAATGAGATCTTATGCTTCATAGTTCCCTTAGTCATGCATACTCCTATGCTATAGAACCTAAGATATCTTTTATGGTTTTAAATCTAAGCTTTGGTACCATGTTTGAGACATGACATGGGTGTGTTTAAAATAACCAAACACCTATAGATACATACAAATCTATATCAAAGGAAAACATTAAAAGCTATGAGATCTTATACTCCATAGTTCCCTCAGTTATGCATACCCCTATCCTATAAAACCTATGATATCTTCTATGGTTTTAAATCTAAGTTTTGGTACCACATTTGTCACACGACATAGGTAGGTATAAAATCACCAAACACCTATAGAACCTAATGCTATCTATAGAACTTCCTGGATCAATATAATTACTATCTCTAAATAATTCATAAAATCTATCAAATAATGGTTAGAATCATCCACGTTATTATTATTCCACTTATTTACTATGGATCAAATATCAACCTTTAAACCATCATCCATAATAAACAAGGGAAAGACCAATAATGTATCGATACAATTATAAATTCATATGTCTTCTCATACTACGAAACAACTACAAGACATAGAACAATTATAATAACAAAAGAATGTTCAAAAACATATATTGGTGTATCTTCTTATTAGAAAAACTATCAAGAAACTCTATTATATATATATATATATATATATATATATATATATAAAGAGAGAGAGAGAGAGAGAGAGAGAGAGAGAGAGAGAGAGAGAGAGAAGAAATGACAGAACCATATAGTAAACAATAACATAAATATGGTCATACCACTTCCTATAACAATAAACATATGCTTGCACGGAGTATACGATTAGGGCAATTAGCCCAACTAGGTGGAACACTGATAATTAAGACTCCATTAATTGAGTCAATATGTAACACCTCGAATTTTTTAATAATTACAAATAGGAACCCATAATTAGTATAGTTGACTTTATAGTTTTTAATTAGATAGTTAAACATAAAATAACAATTTAGTACCTAAATAGAAAGTTTAAGGTAAAATAACATTTTCATACCTAAAATTCAAATTTTATACCTAAAATACTTAACACATAATTTCACCAAATAAATTATGGAACCTATAATTTTCAAGAAATATAAAATATAGAAGATGGTAGTATTAAAAGTGAGATTTGGGGTCAAAATATAAATATTAAAATTTTTAGGGTCAATTTGTAAATAATGAAAGTTTGGGCCCAAATCATAAATATCAAAATTGCTTAAAATATCTAATAAATCTAGAAAATTCTAAAAAAGACTTAAAAAAAAATTTCCTCCTTTTGGTTGAATCCCTCACCCAAACTTCCTTTTCCATTTTCTTCACTTCTCATCCAAAATTCTTCCATCTAACCTATATCAAATTTAATCCTAATTAAACTTAGATTAATTTTAAAGCTTTAATGCTTAGTAGCCATTAAAATTTCTACCAAAAATCTTAAGAAAATTCAAACTCTATAAAGGGAGCTAAGGTGGGGAATTAAAGCATCTTGAGGTAATTTGCTACTTTTTGATTTCTTTCCAATAGAAATGAATAGTTTGATGATAATTAATGAACATATATGAAAATAGAAATTCAAAAATTCAAATATTTGGGTTTAATTCTAAATAAGCTTGAATTGTGTATGTTTATGCTAAATTAAGCCTAAAGCATGTGAATTGAATATTGTATAATCAAAGGAAATTGAAAATGGTGAAGGAAGGGTGGATGAAGGATAAATTAGACTAAGGTGAATTTTAATGTTTTAAGGTATTTTTTTTATCAAACTAAGCCTTGAGGTAAGTTATAAATGTGTTATTATACCCATATGTAACCTTGTTTGAAATTAAACAAATTTTCCCATTTCCCTTATTAGTAGCCGAACCACCACATCCATTTCCTTTTGATTTTATTGCTTTATTTTTACCTTTGTTTAGTTTATTTTTTTTGTTTGACGAATGAGTTTGTTTCCTCATTGCTTTTGTTAGGATTGTGTTATTGTTATTTGACAAATTTGGCTTAGTTAATATTGAATCAAAACCCTACATATTGTTTGTTTAAACTATGCCTACAATGTGTTCGATGAAATGCCTTAAAGAGACCAAATTGTAATTCACCAAATGTTTGACCTAAAGTTTAATGCCATTTGACACTTGTATCCTAATAGAATTTAAACCTAGCTTAATCATATGACATTAATTTAAGTTCATGTGAAATTCCCTCCTTGATATTTACTACATTGAGAATGTTATATTTTATTGAAACCTAATATGGTCATTGAAATTATTAATTGAAATGATGTGAATTTCTTTGCAATATTGGTACCTTATATGAGCCTAATTATGCTTTTGAACTACATTATGTTCCATACCTATTAACATAACAAAACTACCTTCCGATGGGGTAGTGGGTGAGTACCATCGGCAATGTGTACATTGATTTATTTATTATCCCCAGCTAGGAAGGGTAAGTTTTAGCTATAAGGTCTAATCAACCTTATGTCATTTCACGAGTTTAAGCTACTAAAAATATAGCTAACGAGATTTATATGAGTATGAGATCCTATATTTGTTGTGTTTTACTTTCCTTTCATATAATTTATTTATCGAATTAATATGACCTCAGTAACCTTGCCTATTTAATTGCTACTTGTTTTCTTGATATGAACATTTGGTAGATTATTCATTTTCTTACCTAGCCTTTATGCGTAATAATATATTTATAGCTTACCGAGTAGTAATACTCACCTCTTAATTGTTTTAAAATTTCAGGTCAGGAGTAGTTGTGACGGTTCCTGAAGCTTATTTTTTTCTTTAGAAGAGCCAAATTCTTTTTGCTATGTAAATATTCTAAACTTATTTCTTTTATAATCCTATAGTAACTTCATGGTTGAATAGATAGTAACTTATATGTATAATACTTAAATATATAATGTAAATTAATTAATTAGCATATCATGGATTATATAGTTAAATGTTTGACGATATTTTGAAATATGAGAAATATGTGTTAGAGTTGAGATAGGGATGAATTATGAATACTGGTAGTTTATGAGTTTATAGTAGGGGTTCTACGGGTATTAGTTATCTAGGCGGGTCCCATACCCTAGGATCGTCATGTTCCATTTTTGGGACATGACACATTGGGACACACAGTCTAATGGATTTTTCCCTATTAGTAAAAGGGTTCTGTTACAACTTGCAAAAGAATGTTCAAAACTATACATTGGTGTAGCTTCTTATTAGAAAAATAATCAAGAAGCTCTATCCTCTCCTTCTATGCCTTCTACTCTAACACCTAAAAAATAATTGAAGAGGGATAATCCTTTAACTCAATGGCAGAAGCACACAGTAAACAATAACATAAATAAGGTCATATCACTCCCTATAACAATAAACATATGCTTGTGCGGAGCATACACTTAGAGCACTTAGCTCTACTAGGTGGCTACTAGGTGGAATACTGATAATTCATACTCCATTAAGTCATTGGTATACACGTTCTAATGGATTCTTCCCTATTAGTAATGTGATCTATGGCTCGTTTATATCTAGGTAGGTATAATAGAAACATATCGGCCTAACTAACCTCTCATTGACAATAAAGTAATAATCGATATCAATTAGTTCAATAGAATGGTCATTATCAATAAAACAATGGGTTTTACAATGAATATAGTTTCAACAAAAAATTGCAATGGTAATAACAATAGCAATAATATAATTTGAAATTAATGCACCAATGAGAAATGATTTAAAGCAAATCATGATGGCTTACCATGCATTAACATATTTCATAACTCGCCTTACTTTTGCTCTAACCTTCCAATCAAGCTCAATTTACCTTTGCTTTGCATAAGATTCATCAATATCCTTGGTTTACCTACTTGTGAATCCCAAAATTATGTATTAGTTATATGTCATAGAGCCTCAATCACAAGGCCTGATTCTTCAAATCTAACCATGGATTCTTACTCATATGCATTTTTATTAACATTCGATTGACTCAAATTCATCTTATTGTTATCATTCAAGTATACCACAAAATTGGGTTTACAAATCCATGAAGATCCAAGCTAATCGTTATGTTTCTAGACTTCGAAAAGTTTATTTAGATGATTTCTAACTCCAATTTAACCAATAATTAAATATTTTAGGAAGGTATAGAGAAAAGTTACCATTCAAATTAGTATTCACCTTAAATATCATTAATACTCTTATCTTCTAAACTAATCATTAATACAAGTAATATGTACTATTAAATTATTACCCAAAGTTTATAAATAACTTATGTAATTGTAACCTAACTCATTTCATGATTAAAAGAATGGTAGAGATAATTACTTTTTCTCTCAAAACTTAGAAATCTCTAGAAGGATAATCTTTTGAGGA
The DNA here is from genome assembly GCA_948193065.1 of Aleurites moluccanus. NCBI lineage: Eukaryota > Viridiplantae > Streptophyta > Magnoliopsida > Malpighiales > Euphorbiaceae > Aleurites > Aleurites moluccanus. Next base: position 13,378 of record CANXYC010182120.1, read on the forward strand.
ACTCAATATTATTTTAATTAAGTGATTTCCTTCAAGATTTAAGAAATATTAGGCGGTTTTTAGTATATAAAAGTTGAGTAATTTGTTAGGGTTTAAAAACTTAAGAAATGAAAAAGAAATAGAATAAATAGTCAAGTGGCGGCTGTATGAAGAAACATGATTCTTTTATAGTCTAGGATAAGTGATGAGCATTCCAAAGGAATTCATGCCCGTTACTTATACTTTGGCTCTAAAGCTCGATAAGGACATTCACAGGCATTACAAAAGGTTTATTTCTGTTACTCAATTTCAAAATTTTGCAAATTCAAACAAAGAGTAAATTCACACTTATTACTGACATTTACAAGCATTACTCATATTTCACGTTCATTATACTTGAGATTCAATTTAAGAAATTCATATAGTGAAGGAACTCATAGTTATTACTGATAGTTTACGCCCATTACCACCAGCAAGTTTTCCTCCTCTAAAGATTTAGAGCCTTAGGTTAATTCTATAAATCTCAAATGATATGCTAACGTTCTAAATAATCAATTGTAAAAATTAAAAAATCCTATAAGCTCAAACACTATCAATACTTAGGCAAAAATGGATCCAAAACTTACAATCTATTGCTTAACAATACTATACAATTTAAACACAATTAGCAAAACTTAGGGTATTGCAATCTAACATCAACTAATTAGTAAAAATTAACTAATTATGTAAATCAATAGCTACATATTTCATATATGTTAATTTAATTATTAATGTGAGGGATTAAATCTAATTATTTAATTTTTTTTAATATTAAAAAGGAAAAACTTGATTTTAAATCAATTGTTATCATTAAGTATGTCTAGGTGTGCAAATCTAATTACTTAATTAAGCACTGAACTTTGATAAAATTGATACCATTCCACGAGAAAAGATACCATAAACGGTTCTCATAAGAGATAGTGACAAAAAGACATGATCGTTTACTTATTAAGCGTGAGTCAAAAAGTTGCATAACACATTATAAATTAATATATAGATATATATTATAATATTATCATTTAATATATAGATATATCTTATAATTTTATCATTATCTTTTTTACGTATGTTATATATTCTTTAATTTACATTAAAATAATAAATTATATTCGCATTTAATTAGAACCCTATCTTTATTTATGAGTATTAAAAGTGATTCTTTTACTAGTCAATCTATTAAATGATTAATTATATTCGCATTTAATTAGAACTCTATCATCATTTATGAGTATTAAAATTGATTCTATTACTAGTCAATCTATTAAATGTATCAATTATATATATATGTAATATATATATATATATATATCTATATATATATATATAGATATATATTCAGTATTAAGTGTTATATTTTGTTTATTTACTTTTTTCTCTCTCTCTCTTCATTATAACTTTGTCATGCCATATAATTAAAGAAATATTAGGTATTTAAATTTTTTAAAATTTAATTATTTAAAAATATTAATACAAATAATATCTTTAATATTAAAATAAAATATTACAATAACTTTTCTTACAATAACATTACAATAATTTTTCACTTTTAGTTATATTTGATTATAAAAATATCCTATTTTGAATTTGAATTTTAAAAATTCAGAATTTTGTACTTATAATTTCTAATAATCAAGTCAAATTTGTAAAAAAAATGATATTTTAGAGTAATTATTTGTTAAGATGAGAGAAAATTTTTTATTTCAAAATAATTTCTAAAGCATTGTAATTTTTTCCCATCAGATATGAGAAATATACACATAATATATGACTTATAATTACAAGTTACAACTGAATAGATATTAAAATATTTTTATAAAATGAATAATCAAACAAAAATTTGGATATTATGAGAATAATAATTCATGTCAATGGCAATAATTTATAAAATAATTATTTATAAATTATTTAAATTAATATTAAAAGATAATATTCAAATTCTATAACTACAAGTGTAGAATCTAATCCAACATAAATTAAAAAAGAAGAAGCTATAATAATATAATTTTAAAAATGTTCAAATTAATTTAAACTATCAAAATACTAATACAACAAGTCCTATCACTGAGTGATTTGGCCATTGATTTTTAATATTAAAAATACTAATATATTAAAAATTTTATATCAATTTATTGTACTTTTAAATGGACATAATTTTAATTTTTAAATAATTTTCTAATGACCCCTTGTACTTGAGATTTCTGGAGTTCTCTTTTATTTTAAATTATGTGTATTTTGGCATATGATTATAAATTTATAGACAAACATATGTCTGGAGTATTTAGCATTGATAATTAGGCCTTTTGGTATGATTTCGTTCAATTTTCTTTCATATTGCAGAATGTTTTATTTAGTGTTGTGCATATAATGGCAAGTTTGCATTGTGACCATCCTGATTTAACATAAATTAGAAAATTAATTTTAAATAGATCAATAAAAATTTTCTTTATAAAAATTAAATTTGGTTGAACTGAAAAGAATTATTTTATATAAAAAATTAAATTTAAATAAGCTAAATAATTTTTTTTTTTATAAATTTATAAAATTTTATTTTTATTGAAGTGTAGTATAATAATATGTATTTTTTTTTTCCTGATTGATTATCAGACTATAGCGAGTTGTGGGTGGTGTGCTTTGTTGTTGAAAGATACCTTATCACTGGTGCATGGAGGAGGGCAGAAGGCTCTGAGCTTGTAATAATTTGTATAATTTGATCGCCTGAAGCTGTTGATACTTAAATATCTGTATCAAAAATATAAAATAATTTAATTTTAAAAAATTTAGATACCCAATGTTACTTTAATTAAATGACATGACGAAGTTATAATAGTGAATAAAAATACTTAATAATTAATAATAAAGAGAGAAAAAAAAGATCTATATGTAAAAAAAAATAAAATAATATATTTAATAAATTGTTGTCACAGTTAAAACGCTATCCTTATTTTAATCATAATTAATTATAATTAGCTATAATTGTCAATATCACATTACTCCTTTTTATCAGATGTTCCATCCAATTTTTTCTTCATGAAAAAAATCTACATTTAGGACAAGGAGCGCCGAAAGAAGAAGACAGCAAAGATAAGATTGGTTGGGGTGAAAAAAAAAAATAAATTTATTTAGTTTGAATTAAATTTTAATTCGATTTTTTTTTTTTATAAATTATAATTTATTAAATTTAATTTAATTTTTTTTTATAAAATTTAATAATCAAACCGGTTAAAATTTATATATATATTTTATATTTATTTATATATTTAAAAATATATATTTTTATTAATTATATATTTATTTTATTAAATTAAAATAATCGAATAATAAATTTTAAATATATAAATTTAATTCAATTAATTTTATTTTAATTTGATTAAAAAATAATTAATTTTAAATTTTTAAAATTTCAATATTTTAAATTTTTATTCTATTCAAATCCAATCAATAAAAATGATCACTCTCAAGCGGTGGCCATAAACACAGTAAGAGAGAGAGAGAAATATACGAATCATTTACTTGCCCAAGTCAAAAAGTAGCATAGTGTATTGCGTTCTAGAAGGACTAATTTGATCTTATCAACAGAAAATCGTGTGTATCGTAGGGAAAGGGCGTGGTTGTCAGGACCTTTTTTTTTTAAAAGACAAGTGGGTACATGTCATTAATGACGTTATTATCATGACGTCATCCACGTGCCTATTGATGATGTCATTCATAGTAGCACATGTATTGCAGCATGTCCACCAAAGTACCTGGCTTGTACACTGGCACAAAGCTGGAACTTTTATTCCCCTCGAGAGATGTTAATTAATTACACCAACATCAAAGCTGGATACCCAAATTTCTTGCTTAAATTCATCAACCGGTTAAATTACAACCGTAATCACTCAATTTTGTCCATAATTCTAATCTGATCTTTAAACAAATTTTTTTTTTGACTAATCACTAAATTTAAATTTTTTTTTTTACCAACTAATTACTAAACTTCATCTTAAAGTTTAAAATTTAGTGGTTAGTCTAAAAAAAAATTTTATATGTGGTAATTATATTATAATTATTGATAAAATTTGATGATAACATTAAAATTATTGATAAAATTTAGTGATCACGGATGTAATTTACTCCTCATGAACCAAAAGTCAATGTTTTGTTTGGAGGGGAATTTCATAAACTACCATCTTTTGTTCCATATACTTTATTCGTTTCAAAAAAATAGTTTTATTTTTCTTTTTTTTTTCAAAATATATATATATATTTTTTTTAGATATTAATTTAGTATGTAAATATCAAATATATCATTTATTAATTCATATTAATATTATCACACATATTAATTATATTTTTATTTTTTCTATATTGAAATTATAAATTTAATTAAAAATAAAAATATTTTAATTATTGTAAATATTAAAAAATAGAAAAATATTGAAAAGTGTATAATATGAGTATTTTAAGAAGAAAATAATAAAATTAATGTGATAAATTAAAAATAAATAAATTTTTTGATTCACACATAAAATGAAATATGACTAATTTGTTTGAAACGAAAAGAATATTTTTTTATATATGATATCACTTATAAAATATATTAATTATTAAAATATTAAAAAAAAATTTTGCACATAAAAATATATATAAAATAAAAGATAAAATATCAAATAAAATAAAAGATTCAGATTAAAATTTTAGGGTATTTTCTTTTCATTTATAATAATAAGGGTTTGAATTATTATCATAACTTATTAAATATATAATTTTTTTCTCTCTCCATTTTTAAAACTTAATTTATTTTTTTTTTACTTTTTTCTCTTATTATTAATTAAGAATAATGCATCCTCCATTTTATTATTCCAATACTTTTTTGGCCCAATAATACACTCTTCATTTTAATATATTTTAATTTTTTTCTAAAATATTTATCATTTTAAAAATTTATGAAAATTTTATAATTTTTTATTTTTCCACTAAATATTTATATTTATTATTTTTATTTCTCCACATTAAGATAACAAAATATATAAATTAGTCTTCTTTAATTAAAATTGAGACAAGTTAGATTTTTCTTCTAAATATCTATCTTTTTAGGATATCAAGAAAGTATTTATTATTTTTCTATTTTACCATTCTTTATTTCTCCACTAAATATTTATATTTATTATTTTATTTATCCACTTCAAAATAAAAATAATATATTTTAGTTTTTTTTATTTTATTAAGAATTGAGACAATTTAATAATTTTTTTTAAATTAGTATGTTAAAATTTGAACGACATATGGTTAAACAAAGAGGACATATAAAGACTTGACTTCATGAAAATTTTTTATTAGAATCTCGAAAATTTATTTAGTTGACAAGAAAATTTATATGCCCTTAAATTTTCATTGACTATAAAATTAATATATCTAGATATGATTAAAATAAAATTCAATCTAGTATTAAAATTTAAAATAAATAAATTTACTTTATATTATAGCACAAAAGTATTATCTTTTAAAATAAAAGCATAAAAAAAATCTGTAAGTAAAAATATTAAAGGGAAAAATGAAAATAGAAAGAAAATATTTATTGGCAAAGGGTACATGTGCCAACTAAAATATACTATTTTTTACATTTTTATGTGAATAAATAAAAATAAAAAATATAAATATTTGTGGAAAATAAAGAATTATAAAATAATAAATCATAAATACTTTATTGATATTCTAAAAACAATAATATTTCAAAAAATCTAAATTATCTCAATTTTAATTAAAACAAAAAACTAAAATATATATATATATATATATATATATATATATATATATATATATATATATATATATATAATTTTAATATGGAGAAATTCACTACAAGAAATCACTTCATGACTGACAAGAAATATTATCACTATAATCTAAAAATTGTCACAAATTTTTTTATATTTAGTAATAATATTTTCTTGTAAAAAAATAATAAAAATTGTCATAAAAATAAATGATTAGTGACAACATTTATTATTATATAAACATTAAAATCATTATCATAATAATAATAATAGCGACATATTTTATTATTACTTAAACTCTATTTAATGATAATATTTTATTATTTATAAAATAATAAAATTATCATAAAAAATAAATAATTAATAACGACACTAAAAATCAAATAAATATTAAAATTATCACCATAAAAATAAAAGGACATATTTTATTTTCACTTAAACTTAATATATTTTATTATCATAAAATAATCAAATTGTCAATAATAATAATAACACACTTACTATCACATAAACTATAAATTTATCAATCATAATAGTAATAAATAATATTTTATATTGTCACTTATAGTCTATCTAATGATGACATTTTATTGTCATAAAATAATAGTCGCCATAGAATCGGTGCAATAGTATTAGGTATTAATACTACAAAAGACATTGCCAAAATTAAGTTCATATCCTCCAACTAATAGTACAGTTCACTATAATACAAATATGTTTCACATATCAAACAGCCAATCATGCCAATGATGGTGTACATTTCTATGCCTTTCTCTACACCATAAACAAGTTCATCTTCAAAACTTAGTTTTCATTCAATTAATCTTTTTTCTTTCAACATGTTTTTCACATCTGTAGAATAATAAAAAAACATATTATAACACAAAATTTAAACATATGAATATAAAAATATTTTATGAGTTTGTTAGATTTTGAACAACTAACATGTTCATTTTGATTGAAATAAATAATTAATTTTTTATCTAATGTTATTTGTTTGTTTATTTACATAATCTTTTTAACTCTGTAGTTTTTTCATCAGTAGCGCCGCTACACAAATTTGTAGTGCCCGCTATATTTTTATTCACAGCCGCTACATTCTATTCAGAAAGATTCAGCGGCTAAGTCTCAGAGCGTAGCGGCCGCTACTAAGTTAGTAGCAGCCGCTACTATGCAAGTTACAGTTGCTACACAAGTATTCACAGTCACGAATTTTGAATTCATTTTCAAAGAAGTTTAAAGAGCTAAGTAATAGCGCCTGCTACATTTTGAGTAGTGCCCACTAATAATTGGACTCAGAGACACAGAAGCACTTTGAAAATTTAGATGATCATTCACGCCCGCAAATTATGAAGTAAAGCCTGCTATTAAGACTATTCACCGCCGCTACACTGAAAGTCACAGTCGTGAAACTTCCTTTGCAAGATTTTGTTATGCCCGCTACAAGATAAGTATCACCCACTACTCTATTTATAGCCGCCGCTACACCTGGAAATCTGACAAAAATATAGCTGTTACAAAGACGTGATTTTGCATTAAATGCACATTTAATGCATCCAATCGGCTCTTTTAAGCTGAAAACTATTTATATGAGTTGGTATGAAGTTAGAAAACAACAACAATCAATTTATTGTACATTTATTCATACCTTTAAAGCATTTAAATTTTCTTGAGCTTTAAATTGAGTTTGCTATTGTAAAAAGAATTAATTGCTTAAATTTCAAGGTTGTTGAAGTGTAATTAATTTCTGAAAGTTGGGTAAAAGTAATTAGTAATTTCTTTTTCATCTCTTATAATTCTTTTGGGTTGTGTGTGAGTCTTATTATAAAACACTTGTAAGGTTTAGTGTGAGCCAAAATACTTTAAGGTTTGATCTTTAACCTGAAAAAGGATCAAAAATAGTGAAATAATCAAGTGTGATATTGAAGAGTGGACGTAGACATATTTTGGCTGAACCACTATAAATTTTTTATGTGAATTTTTCTTTCCTTCTTCCTTTCATTAATTTTTAAGTTGTCATTAATTTTATAAAACAACCAATTCACCTCCCTCTTGGTTGCCAAAGAGACTTTTAATTGGTATCAGAGCTTTGAATCCACTCTTTCAAAGATTTAACCATCTTGGATCAAAGATCATATGGCAAACCAAACAACCGACATTATTAAAGGTGGCTCCACCATGAGTCCACCTTACTTCAATGGCACCAACTATCCTTGTTGGAAGAATAGAATAGAAATTTACATGGATAGTGATGTCATTGATCTTTGTGATGTAGTTGAAGCGGGTTATACGGTTCCTACAAAAATCGTTGTTGATATAGAAGTCATCAAACCAAAAGTTGAATGGACACCAGCGGAAAGGAAAGCAAATGGGAGAAATCGAAAGGCATTGAATACTCTATATTATGCCTTGAGTAAAGATGAATATGGCAAAATCTCCCATTTCATTTTGATAAAGCAAATTTGGGATACTCTTAAGACCTCTCATGAAAGAACAAATCAAGTTAAGGGTAAGAAAATTCATATTCTTACTCATGGATATGAGCTCTTCCAAATGCTACCAAATGATAAGATATCCGAAATATACAATCATCTAATGGTGATTGTAAATCAAATGAGGAAACTTGGGAAGAATTACTCTAAAGAAAACATCAATTGCAAGATCTTGAGAGTTCTACCAAGAAGGATTGTGAAGCAAGAGTAGCTTCAATTAAAGAAGCCAATGACTTGAGCACCCTCCCAACGAACAACTTGTTGGGAAAACTTCTCACATATGATATTACTTTATCTCAAAAAAAAATTGAGGAGAAGAGTAAAGGGATAGCTCTCATTGCTTCTAAGGAGGCTTCTTTAATTGATAGTGATGAATGGGAAGATGATGAAGACATGGCCTTGCTTAACAAAAGAATAAGAAATCTTATTCTTAAGAAGAATAAAAACGAGAAACCATTTGAAAGATGTGAGAAGAATGAAAAGATCAAAAGTAATTAAGTAAAATGCTTTGAGTGCGATAAATTTGGTCACATAAAAGCAGAATGTTCAAGATTAAAAAATAAGAAAAGTTTCAAGAAAAAGGCATTGGCAGCTACTTAAGATGATTCAAGTGACTCCGATGAAAAAAATGATGCTAGCAAAGATAAAGTAGCCAATCTTTGCTTCATGACAATTGAAAAAGATACATCTTCAAGTGAGGTTAGTAATTCCGATTTGAATTCAAATAATGATACCATACAAATTATGGATACATTACTTTCAAAATATCATACGTTGTAAAATAAATATGATAAATTGAAAGAAATGTCAAATGAAGTCTTAGACGCTTGTGAAGCTTACAAAAAGGAAATAAATAAATTAAGTGCATCTAATGTTGAAATGGAAAAGACCATTAATCTTAGAGACCAAGAATACAATAAGCTAAAAAAATGATAATTCCTTATTGAGATACAAGTTATAGTCTCATAATGAGTGCTTATCCAAACTTTGTAATGGTAAAGAAAAATTAAATAAAATTCTTGAGTCTCAAAGATATCCTACAATTAAGTATGGACTTGGCTATAGTGGAGGGGATGCTCCATCAACATCTAAGATTATATTTGTAAAGGCATCAAGTTCTCACAATCACATTCCTCCATCTAAAAATGCTAGACCTAAAACTAATATACATAGCCATAGCATGCATAACTCTTATTTTCGAAGATCTAAGAATTCATATTCTAAACCAAAACTAAAATATGATTATTGGTCTCGATATCATTCCAAAACACACAATAGGACAAAATCTCAATAAAAATATAAAAATCACTTGAGATGTCACTATTGTGGAAAATATGGCAACTCAAACTTCAAATGTTATATTTGAAATGTGCACTTACGATATATTAATGCTAAACCCCAAGGACCTAAAAGTATGTGGGTACCTAAAATTGGATGAACTTTATCATTTGTGGGTTTATTTGAAATCCACAAGGAAAGAAGAGTCATAGTATTTGGATAGTGGATGTTCAAGGTATATGATCGGTAATACAAGTCTTCTCACAAACTTGGAAGAGAAAAAAAGGAGGAAAGGTAATATTTGGAGACAATGGCAAAGGTAAAATTATTAGAATTGGGCAAAATTGATAAGACCGAAAAACCCTTTCTTGAATATGTATTGTTAGTTGATGGATTGAAGCATAACTTGATTAGTGTTAGTCAATTATGTGACACGGGAAATAAAATTTCCTTTACTTCTAAGAAATGCTATGTGAAGCATTTGAAGGATAAGAAAATTTTGTCTGTCGTACATAGAATTGACAATATTTATTTGATTTATTTGCATAATGATAATATTGATTGTATAGTTTCTCTATTTGATGATGCATAATTATAGCATAGGAAACTTAGACATGTTGGCATAGATCACATTGACAATCTTAAATCTAAAGAACTTGTAATTGGTCTCCCCAAGGTCAAGTTTTTCAAAGATAAAATGTGTGATGCATGTCAAATGGGAAAACAAGTCAAAAGTTCTTTTAAAGTAAAAAATATTGTTTCTTCTACTCCTCTAGAGCTTTTGCATATGGATTTATTTGGCCATTGTAGGACATATAGTCTTGGAGGTAATTATGCATTTGTCATTGTTGATAATTACTCTAGATTTACTTGGGTATTATTCCTTACTCATAAGAATGAAAGTTTCAAGGAGTTTAAATCTTTTGCTAAAAGAATTCAAAATGAAAAAGGCTTTTATATAACATTTTTAAGAAGTGATCATAGAATAGAATTTGATAATCATGAGTTTAAAACCTTTTGTGATGAAATGAAAATTTTTCATAACTTTTCTACTCCTAGAACTCCCCAACAAAATGGAGTTGTAGAAAGGAAAAATAGAACTCTTATTGATATGGCTAGAACTATACTCAATGAGTACTCTCTTCCTAAGTACTTTTAGGCCGAAGCGGTCAATAGTGCATGTTACATTTCAAATAGACTTTTCATAAGAGCAATTTTAAACAAAACTACTTATAAGCTATGGAATGGAAGAAAACCAAGAATTTCATATCTTAAAGTATTTGGATACAAATGCTTCATATTAAACACCAAAGATAATCTTAGAAAATTTGACTCCAAAATAGATATAGGTGTTTTCATGGGCTATTCAACTTCTAGCAAAGCTTATAGAGTGTTCAATAAAAGAACTTTAGTTGTTGAAGGGTCCATGCATGTTACATTTGATGAAACAAGTCCTTTTGAGTTTCATAAATTTGATCATATTGATAATAATGATATTTTTTTATCATGAGCATGATTTATCCATTGACCTAAAGCCTCTTGTTGATTCACCCTCAAAGAAACTTGATGACCTAGAAAAATCTTCAAAGGTAATAGAAACTCCTCCTAATGACGTTGAACCTCCAAAGGATTGAAAATTCAAAAAAGACCACCCAAAAGACCTTATAATTGGTGAAACCTAAAAAGGTTTGGCCACAAAATCCTCTTTCAAAGAAATTGTAAATAATCTAGCCTTCATATCTAAAATTGTACCTAAGAACATCAATGAAGCCCTAAATGATGAAAGTTGGGTTGAGGCTATGCAAGAAGAGTTGAACAAATTTGAGAGAAACAAGGTTTGGACCTTGGTTCCTAGACCACAAAACCATCCCATCATTGGTAACAAATGGGCGTATAGAAACAAACTAGATGAGATTGGTGTGATCACTAAGAATAAGGCTAGAATGGTGGAAAAGGGAAATAATCAAGAGGAAGAAATAAACTATGATGAGACTTTTACACCGGTGGCTAGACTTTAGGCAATTAGAATGCTACTTGTAGTTGCATGTCATATGAATTTTAAGTTGTATTAAATGGATATCACAAGTGCCTTTTTAATTGATTTAATTAAGGAGGAAGTTTATGTTGAACAACCTCCAGGTTCTGAACAATTTGATTTTCTAAATCATGTTTTTAAACTTCAAAAAGCTCTTTATGGTCTTAAACAAGCTCCTAAAGCTTGGTATAATAGACTTATCACTTTTTTTTTATTGACAATGATTTTTCAAAAGGTAAAGTTGATATAATACTTTTCATAAAAAAATAATAAACATAACATGTTGTGCAAATCTATGTTGATGATATAATATTTGGTGCTACTAATGAAGTTTTATGCAAGGAATTCTCTTCATGCATGCAAAGTGAACTTGAGATGAGCATGATGGGAGAATTGAACTACTTCCTTGGATTATAAATCAAACAATATGAGGAAGGGATCTTCATTAATCAATCAAAGTACACAAAGGAACTTCTTAAGAGATTTGAAATGGATGGAGTAAAGTCAAGTAGAACTCCAATTAGTTCCACCATCAAGCTTGACAAGGATGATCTTGGTAAGCCTATTGAGGAGAAGAAATATAGAGATTTGATTGGCAGCTTGCTTTATTTAACTGCTAGTAGGCCAAATATTATGTTTATTATGTGTTTATGTGCACATTTTCAATCTTACCCTAAAGAATCTCATTTTCTTGTGGTCAAAAGAATTTTAAAATAATTAATAGGCACACAAAATCTAGGTCTTTGGTATCCAAAAAATATGTCTTTTAGTTTAATTGGCTATTCCAATGCGGATTTTGCCGGTAGTTGCATGGATACGAAAAGTACCTTCGGTACTTGCCAATTCCTAGGAAATTGTCTTGTTTCTTGGTTTAGTAAGAAATAAAATTCAGTGGCCTTGTCCACCGCATAAGCTGAATATGTAATAGCCGTTTGTTGTTGTGCACAAGTATTGTAGATGAAACAATAAATTTTTTATTTAGGTGTGCATGTGGACAAGATTTCAATTAAGTGTGATAACACTAGTACTATTACTTATAAAAAAATCCTGTTTAATATTCTAGAAGCAAGCATATTGATATTAGATATCATTTTTTCAGAGACAATGTATTAAGCAATAATGTTGTTCTTGAATTTATTGCTTCAAATGATTAACTTACAGATATTTTTATAAAACCCTTAAATGAGTAACATTTAAATTTTATTAAACGTGAATTGGGCCTGTTGGATGGAAGTGAAATTAAATTTTTGCTGTGAGTTATTTATTTTTTTACCTATTTATGGTTTGTAGCGCTCGCTACAACTATTTGTTGCGCCCGCTACTAAAGTAACGGTCGCTACAAATGTTGTAGCGCCTGCGAATCTGGTTTTTTTTTTTCTTGGTTATTTCTTCTTCCAGATTAGCACCCGTCATTTTTTTATAACGACCTCTACTTCCTTAGTAGCGCCCGCTACTAATTAAGTAGCAGCCGCTACTCTATATTAGTGGCCACTACGCCCGCTATTTCTATAAAAAAATTATTCGATCTCTGACTTTTTCACTTCAACCTAACATTTCTTCTTTAAAATTCTCTCATTTCTCTCTCTGCAAGCTTAATATTTTCACAAAATTCATCCTTTCTTTCATCCTTATGGCACCCAAACACATCAAAAATACTGCCACTAGAACAAAACGGGCTAATTATGATTCTTCCTTTGATTCTTCATCAGATTCACCTCTACCTCCTCCACCTATCACCAGAGCAGCACGATTTGTCAGAGGCAAATAGAAGGTTGTTGAACCCTCTCAACAACCCATAGCTCCTCCGCAATCTCATTTTTAACCATCTAACCATAACCGAGTGTTAAACTCACTTACTCTAGAGGAAAAATAGAGGTTTGTGCTTCTAACCACAACTCGCAAAATTCTCCCTTATCGATATGTAGTTTGGGGTACTCTTGGAAAGTTAGGGTCAATAGACCAGGTTAGAGCCAAACTCATTGTTCAAAATTGGATAACCTTAGCCACCATAACCTACCTCTGTTATCCTCTTGTAGTGCAAGAATTTTTTTCTACCTTAAAGGTCAATACATCCACTGGTTCTTGCTATGGTGTTTTAAAATCCTTGGTCAACCCTATGTTTTTTTGAGAGAAAAATTCAAACAAAATTTTAGTTTTCCTCCAAGTGGGTTAGATAATTTTCATTCTGATTTTGATGAAAACACTTTTTGGACACAAATTACTGGTTTACAAGTTAAATTTAACCCTAGAACTGCTAAATCCATCAGTATTAGGAGTCTCATTCTCAACATCATTCATAGAATCATGTCCTATATCATGAATGTTAGAGGCACTAGTTATAGTACAGTTCTCAAAACTGACTTATTTTTCTTATGGTGCATTGAGAACAATCACCAACTTGAATTTGATAGCTAGCTAGTTGATCATCTCGACTCGCTATCTAGGAGAAAAATTGGTAATATTGTTTTAAGACACTTGATCACCTACATTGCTGTTGAGATAACTAAAACTAACCCAAACCCAAAATTCTACTTTAACCTTGAAACCACCTCCTATTAGCCCCCTTATGCACTAAAATGATGACCAAAATTTTATTAGTTCGCTTACCCTTGCCAAGATGAAGATTGTGGTTAAAAATCAAGAAGGGATGTATGTTTTGTGAGAAGAGGCTGATGCAGTAGAAAATATAGAAGAAGAAGAAGAAGACAACAGTGAGGATGATTTTGCGCTTGCTCAACCCGTAGCTTCAGCCTCCTTTGACAGAATTCTCTCAGCTGGCTACACTCATCACAGGTTGTATAGATTCGTTTGAGCGAAATGTGCTTACTCGCATTCAAACTCTTGATGATCGAGTCACCGTGATTGCATCCACATAGACTTCCGTCAAAGATGCAATACATTGCCTTCGACACTAGCAGCGAGAGTTGGCGGCCACTCTTTAGGAGACTAAAGTTTCTCCCTCTATGGCTTCAGAATCGAATGATGCAGTCTCCAACCCCACTCCTCCAAATGATCTACCTGCTGTTTAGATGTTATTTTTGTTGTTTTTTTGTTATTCCTTATCACTTTGCCTTGTAGTTTCTTTATCTTTGGAACATTTGAATGTAAATTTTTTATATATATTGCATATGACTTCTTGCAATTATGTTCATATGTTTTCAATTGTATTGCTATTATAAGTTATTCACATATTATTACTCTTCTTTGGGAATTCTTATAATTGATGCTCATTTCATTGATCATTAGACTCTTTTTTTTTTTATTACTTTCAAACAAAGGGGAGTAAAAGTATAAAAGTGTTTAAAATTTTAATTTACATCTTATTGGGACAAATTCAGGGGGAGTTTTGTACCAAATCCTTAATAAAATTTTACAAAATCTCCTTTGTTTAAATTTCTAATTATTACACTTAGAAGTTGTTTGTCACTATCAAAAAGGGAGAGATTGTTAGAACTTGAATAGCTAACATGCTCATTTTTATGGGAACAAACAACTAACTCTTTATCTAATGTTGTTTGCTTGCAATGATCTTTTTAACTCTATAGTTTTTTCATCAATAGCACCCGCTACTAAGTAAGTAGCACTCACTATATCTTTATTCATAGCTGCTACATTCTATCCAGATAGATCCAGTAGCTATGTCTTAGAGCATAGCCTGCACTACTAAGTTAGTAGCGGCCGCTAATATGCAAGTCACAGCCGCTACACAAGCATTCACAGCTGCGAATTTTGAATCCTTTTTCAAAAAAATTTAAGGAGTCAAGCCGTAGCGCCAACTATATTTTGAGTAGCGCCCACTACTGATTTAGTTCTGAGACACAAAAGCACTTTGAAAATTTGGATGATCTTTCATGCCAGCTACTTATGAAGTAGCGCCCGCTACTAAGTCTATTCACCGCTGCTACATTGAAAGTCGCAGCTATGAAGCTTCCTTTGCAAGATTTTGTCACAACCGCTACAAGATAAATAGCGCCTGCTATTAAGTTAGTGGTGCCTGCTACTTTGTTTGTAGTCGCCGCTACACCTGAAAATTTGACAAAAATATAATCGTCAAAGATGTAATTTTGTATTAAATGCACATTTAATACATTCAAACGGCTCTTTTAAACTGAGAACTATTTATATGAGTTGGTATAAAGTTAGAAAACAACAATAATTAATTTATTGTGCATTAATTCATACTTTCAAAGCATTTAAGTGTTTTTGAGCGTTAAATTTAATTTCCTATTGTAAAAAGAATTAATTGCTTAAATTTTAAGGTTGTTGAAGTATAATTAATTTCTGAGAGTTGGGTAAAAGTAATTAAGTAATTTTTTTCTCATCTCTTATAATTCTTTTGGGTTGTATGCGAGCTTTATTGTAAAACACTTATAAGATTTAGTGTGAGCCAAAACACTTTAAAATTTGATCTTTAATATGAAAAAAGATCAAAGAAAGTGAAATAGTCAAGTGTGATCTTAAGGAATGGACATAGATATATTTTGGCCGAACCACTATAAATTTTTTGTGCGAATTTTTCTTTCCTTCCTTCCTTCATTAATTTTTATGTTGTCATTAATTTTATAAAACAACTAATTCGCCCCCTCTTAGTTATTAAAGGGACTTTTAGGGTTCATATTATTTTAAATTAAAATTTAAAAATTTTTTCATATTTATAATATATTTATTTTAATAAATATATATTTAAAATGACATATATAAATAATGGTATTTGGGAGAATATATTTTAAAGGCTTGATTTTGATTTTAGAAATTTATAAATTATTGTATTATTTTATTTATTTATTTTGTAAGTTGTTATTTATTTATTTAATTATTTAGTAAATTAAAATAAATTTACTTTTAAAAAGAAGGAATATTGTACTATATTTGTTAGATTTTTTTATGTTATTATTATTATTATTAGTTAAAAAAAGAAAAGAAATAGAAAAAGAAAAGAAAAGAAAATATAGTATATATGTTGTTGTGGCTCGAACCTGGGTTGGGGTTAAAGGAACACATCATTTAATCATCAGACTACTTCAAATTTTTTGCCCATAAAATTAATGATTTAATATTATATTATATTGTATTATTGTTACATCCCAAAATTAGAAATGCAACGAATTTAGGGTATGAATAAGCTTAAAACTACTGAAAACTCGTAGAACATATCAACCTAACATATGGCAATAATAAACAACATCTATATCCATTCACAATCCAAAATCTTAAATATCATCAACAACTTAAGATAAATTTCCCAAAATATAATCAATTTGTTCACCATGGATCAAAGGTAAATAAGGTCCTCTATTCAAGATGAATAAGTGATAACACAAAAAAATATTACAACCATTAAAATATTATGGAACTCTAAGAGAATTACATCTCAATCATTAATAAAAAGAAATGTACTCAAAATAAATAGAGTTTATACTTTTCAAATGCTTCTTGGAGAAAAAAAATCAAAAAGCTCAATCCTCGATCTCTGGACTGACTACTCTAACACTTGAAAATCACAACAGAAGGAGGATGAGCCTTCAATTCAATAAATTATGCATATGTCATACCTGAGATTCAGAGTCAGATCAGAAATTTAAATATTGTCTTATACACATATATCACAAATAAATTTTATAATACAGAGGTCTAAATATATATATAACAAAATATTTCAAAATATTTTTTATAAAAAAATTATAAAAAATATAAAAAAAAAAATAAAAAAAAAAAAAAAAAAAAAAATAAAAAAAAAATCAAACCAACACCCACACAAACCAACACAACACCCCCCCCCCCCCCCCACCCCCCCCCCCCCC
>CANXYC010182135.1:0-21521 GCA_948193065.1 Aleurites moluccanus
ATTTTTGCTCGAGAGAGATTAATTCATAATTTAGAGTAATCAATCCATCAAACATTTTAGTTTTGAAATCATTATTGAGTCAATCAACCGGTTAAATTCAATTAACGGAATCTAAATTCTAGATCGTTTTCCTTTAATATCTTGAATTCCCAAGTTGAGATTTCTTATTTATTTAATTTTGCTTTAAAAATTCATCCAAACCAAATTAATTTTTTTCCAATTAATAAAGATAATATAAATTTCAGTAATTGACAACGCCTCTCTGTGGGACGATACTCTACTCATTCTATTACTTGATAAAGCGATTCGTGCACTTGCGAAAAGCCCGAACAGGTAAAAAAATATATATTTTATATAAATATTTCCTTTTTTTATAAAAATTATATCAAGTATTTACAAAAATATACATATAAAATATATGCCACTATAATTCCTTAGTTTCTGATTAGAAATAAATAACTCTATATATATGAACTAGTGTTTTAAAAATCAGATCGAACCAATTAATTTAATAAAAAAAAATAGAAATCTAATAAACGACTGGTCCGATTCATCTCAATTACTCATTTTTCAAAAATCAAATTAAAATTTGATAACTCAACCGGGTAACCGATGACCCGATTTATCCAAATCAAGTTTTTCGAATTGGGTGGGTGAGACTTTTATTTTTTATTTTTTAATTTCCTGATTAAAACGGTGCCGTTTATTTTTAAAAATTTTTTATTATTATCTGATCAAAATGGTATTGTTTGAAAGGCACAAAACGACGTTGTTTTGGTTTTAATAGAAAAATAATATCTTTTTTGCTTTTTTATTTTTTAAAATTATTATTATTAGTTGTAATGTTATAATAATATTATCTGGAAATTAAATAAAAATAAATTATCATTGTTATATTAAATTAAAATAAATAATTATAAATTAAATTAAATTTATATAAAATTATATAAATTAAAATATTAAAATAGAATAAAATTTTTAAAAATAAAAATAAATAGAAATAATGATAAAAATTTGAATTGAGCAATATATATATATATATATGTATATATTAAAAGAAGAGGGTTTTCTATAGTAAGTTTTATTTTTAGGTTGAAAAGACTTTCTATAATTTGAATGGGATTTGGATTTCTTATAGGAGTCTATTTGTTTACTACACTGACCACTACAGAGTTTTGGATCTTTAGTGAGGTTTGAATCAAACTGTTGACAGAAACTATCTAATTTCTTTCTGGTTTGTTTCATTTCCTACTTAAAATGTTTTTGAATTTGCAAGTCGACAAATTCTAAGACATTCCTTTTGGATGTAAAATGGTCATAAGGAATTTGGTCACCAAAGGCTTGTCTAATATAATTTCTGAAATTTTCTCCTAATATTTTAGGTAGTCATATTAGGAATTTCTCTTTTCAAAAAGGTTGGTTAGAATCTTCTCTAATCATTACTCTCGACATAAAAGTGTTTTTATAATTTTAAAAATCAATAAATTTTCTACATCTAAGGTTGCTAAGGAATTCACTGTTTTTGTTTTTGAGATGTGAGGGATCTCCTATGAAATGGAGAGATATGGCTAGGATTAAGGTTGACACCGCATCTTTTATAGTGTTGCCTAAATCATCCAAAAAAGATATTTCATATATATATATATATATATATATATATAATTTAATTTAATTTAATTTTTTATAATTTTTATGAAAATTAAATTGAATTTAAAAAGGAAATGAAAGAATTAATATTAAACTAATTAATATTAGCAAATTAATTTATATATTTTTTATTATATAATATTAATTTCATTTTTTCTAGTTTAATTTCGATTCAATCAGTTCGATCTCGATTGAACTTTTAATCTTTTATTTTTACCTACTTTTTGACGGATCCGGATACGAAAACATTGATGTGAACACTAAACATTTTATTAGATTGTAGGCACTTTAACAGTTGAACTACTAAAAAAACATTGAGAAGAAAAGAAGGCAACACTTGGATTTGAACACTAAATCTTTTATAAGGTTGTAGACACTTAACCATTGAACCCATACTAAATGCTTGTTATTCAACTTCCTTAAAATTATTATAAACTAAAGAAAAAGAAAGAAAGGATGGAAATTTGGGAGAGAGAATAGAAAGCTGAGAGAGATGAAGCAGGGGAACGAGAAAAGGAAGAATTAGAAAAGCAGAAGAGAGTGAGGAAGAGATTGAGAAACCAACCTTCTAATTCCATATCTGATCTCTATTGATGATCTCAACCTCTCCCTTTTACTCTATTTAGCTTTGATTTTCTTTTTTCCTACAGATGTGAGAAAAGTTGAAATGGAAGAGTGACAAATTACCCACCTCCATCACCGGTGAACCCAACACCAATTTAACAAATAGAAAACTTCCTTGACATCCCAAGACCATTATAATTCTTTTATAGCCATCATTTTGTGGAGAAATTTGAGAATTTGATAATCTTTAAAGAGAGGGAAGTCGTTGTCAATAGGGGGAAAACGTGCGTGGATAATTATCCTACTCCAAATTCCTTTCAATCTTCCATTTCATTTTTTCTTGGACTAATTTTTTTTGGGTAAGTTGATTAAGAGTTATAATTCTTTCAATTTTTAATTTTGTATTTGTATATATAAATTTCAGTTTATTCTTGAATTATTAAGGATGCTTTTGTATTGTTAGGAGTAAAACAAGATCATATATATATATTTATATATAGAAGAAAATTGAACCTTAAAGCTCTAACTTATGGTGACTATTAACTGTTAATATTATGAAAACTATTAACTGTTAATATTATGAAAATTCAATTTTGATTTGGTCTTGAACATCTAAATTTTAACTTATGAAGATTAATGATAAGGATATCATTTATTAACATGATATAATTTAGTAATGTGAATAATCACTTGTTTATATATATATATATATTTTTAGAAAGATAAAATTTATATTAATTAAAAGGAGAAGACATTATAAGAACATAAATGACAAATCACAATCAATCATTATTAATATAATTCTATACTAAAGACGAACTATGAGTGGAGATGAAATAGAGTCACTACATCTTTTTAAAATATTATGAAAGGGAGTGACTTGAAAGGGAATGACTCAACCTGAATCTTGAGATTTGAGTAAACCAATCTAAGTTGCAGATGAACTATGTTTATAACTGATGACTTTAAAGCTCACCTGTACAATTGTAAAAATAGCATGTATTGAATCCACTTGATTATCAAGTAGACCGAGCCAAGAGAAGACTACCGCCTAGTAAAATGTCCTGATCGTCGGATAGACCAAACAAGGACCAATATAGATTTGAAACTATCTTCCATATTAATCCCAAAAAGCTCTACAAAAGAAAGCGAGGATAGCAAAAAACATAGAAGCAAATATAAGGAGATGCAAAATAAAAGGAAAGGAAACAAAGAAAAGACATTATCTAACTAATATTTAGTAGGAAATACAAATTTTTTTTGGGTTGTCATTGGCCAAAATAGCCACAATAGTCCAAATATAGGCACGTAGAGGAGGCAGAGAGCAAAACGGCGAGAGCGCAAAACAGCAAGAAAGAGAGCTGGATTTTTTCACTTATTTATACTTAATGCTAAGGAAATAGAGTACATAATATAAATTCAAAGCTATTAAATGACTTCATTAAAATAAAATGATGTGGAGATGGGAAATCTAAAGCTTGACATTCGTGAAGAAAGTTTAAGAATGGACTAGTAAGTAAAATTCAGCTATATAAATTTGATCATATTGAACTTGACAATGACTAATAAGCTTTGTACTTGAATATTATTAAAATAAGAATAAATTATATTTATATTTTAGAACAAGAATAAACAGAGCCTAAGTTTAATATTCAGTTTTAAGTAAATTGATGTTTAGAATGAGACTTCTTTTAAATTTGAGTATTTAGTACTGTAAAAGATCGAATTCCATTTCATGTTAAATTTATCAAAGGGCTTATGTGTTAAAATATAATATATTTTGATTGTAAATTCTATCATAATTAAATAAATTAAAAATGTGTTTGGATGCATAAATTTAGATTTGAAATTTATATTTTAATTCTTATTTTTTAAATTTATAATTTAAAATTTATTGTTTAGATAATATAAGAAATTTAAAATTTTAGATCTTAAATTTAAAAAAGAAAATTAAAAATTTTAGATTAAAGATAAAAATAATAGATTTGAAATAATTAGGCAAAAAAAATATTTAAAATATTAAATAGGCCAAATGCATATTCTACCTCTAAGCTTGTCAGGTTTGGTTATTTACCCTCTAAACTATTAAAGTAATTAATTCAATACTAAAATAAGAGAAAATGAAACTTTTTACCCTTAAGTATTCAATTATAATGCGTATGTTGTATGCCGGATGAGTTGGATAAAATTATAAAATTATAATATTTTTTTATGTAGAATTTTTCAGTGACCTATTCTCATATGCAATGTCTGTGCCCCTGATGTGATCAGTAGACTGATTTTCTAATATTGATTTTCAATTAAAAAAATTAAAACTGTTGTACCTAATGTTAGTGTAAAGTATACTTTATATTAATACACAAAGTAAAATAAATATTTTTTTGTTATTTGTTTAATGAAAATCAATTGTATATATTTAGTGGATGTTTGATAAAAAAAAATTATGCAGTTTTTAGTTTTTTTATTTCTAATAGTTGAATCAACCGTTTCGTTATTATTATTATTATTTTAATGATAGTTGTTAACTATTAGGTAGTCAAATAACTATTCTTTTGAATTTTTCGTTGAAATTTTAATTTGGAATTTTTTTAAAAAACTCATGTTTATTTAAATAAAAAGACTAAATTATCCCTTTAATAATAATATTTTAATAAAAAATAAATATTAATATTTATCTTTAATGGTCATCATACATATTAACAGCTAATAACTAATAATAATTTTACCAAACACTTGCAACAATCAGCTATTAGATAATAATCAATAACAATCAACTATCAACTACTAGCTAACAATTATCAGTAATAATAATATCAAACACTTATTATGAATAGTTAAACTAAACTGTGTCTTAACCTAATTAAGTAAATTGAATTTATTTATGTTCATAATTAATTTTTTTACATTGAATATAAAATTTTGTGTAAAATTTAAATCATAAAACTTAATTGATTACTATTAATACTAAGAGAGTCGATATTGATATTTTCTTTTTGATTTTTGACACTCTCATTACTTTTTTTATTATTGTACTTGACTATAATACATTTATTATATTATTTAGCTACTAATTCTTATAAGGAAAGAATGTTTAATTTTCATTTCATTTAATGTTTCATTATTGTTATTATTATTATTATTATTAATTTATAAAATAACTTTTATATTTTTATATTTTAGAAAAATATATGATACTAAAAGTTATATATGTATATACATATATAATTTTACATAAGAAAATATTATAATAAAATATTCATTTTTATATGTTATAAAATAATTTTTCTTCCAAATTTATATTTTGTTTAACTTTGTTCTAAAAACTTTTTTTATTATCAAGAAATTTAATTAACCAAATAAAAAATAAAATAATAATCTCAAAAATATTTTATTTTGAAATGTTTTAAAAATAATGTAATAATCTCAAATTTTTTTTTTGTAACAGTATGCTTTTTAATTATTTACTTGTTATTTTAATCTTATAGTTTATTCAATTAACAAAGGAAAAACAAATGATTTATTAGGATATTTTAGTAATATATATTTTCAATGAGTACAATTTAAAATTTTTTCTTAAAATAAAGTTTGTTATAGGATTACAATTTAAGAATTTATTTTATAAACTATCTTTCTTATTAAAAGTGAAAAAATATATATTTGCTTAGGAAAATATAAAAAAATAAAAATTATAAAATTAAAGAAATTTATTTCATAATAGTAAAAGTGAAAAATTATGTTATTATTTTTAAATAAAAATATATATTAAATATATTTATTATTATTATATTTTAAAAAATATAAATATAGATATCACTTTTATGAAATAAAAATATAAAAATACATAAGCTTTCTTATTCTTATGAAAATGAAAAAAAAAATTGGTTAGTTTTATTTTATATATATGTGTGAATTAAAAATAATAATAATAAAATATAAAATTAAATAAAAATTAAATATTTTTCCATAATGAGAGTTAGTAGGTAAATAATATAATAAGAGTATTATAGTTAAATTCAATAATAAAATACTTACTGGAGTGCAAAACCAAAAGGAGAGTGCCAATATCCATACTCTAATACTAATCATAATTATATTTGTAAAGGGTTGGTATTTAATGAGTCTAATAACTTTTCAAATGATTAAAGCCTTTTAAATATGATCCCATGATTGATGGAGGTAGTCTGGACTTTTAATGGAACTGAGAACATAGAGAAAGAAGCATGAGAGGGTCAAGCCTCGGCTTAGCAATAACTTTCTGATGCTTAAGTTAGAGAGAGTTCTTTGAGGGATAAGCTACAGTGGGCATAAAACAATTAGTAAAAATATATATAGGAAGGAAGAATATCCTTGTTCATGGAGTATACCTCTATTTATATATACAGAGGTTACTGTTGCCTTGTTATAAGAACGCCACGTATCATTCCTTTACGGGATCTTTTATAAAGGAGGGTGGTTGTGTCAGCAGATTCAGGCCACCTTATTATCTTGTGTGATAAGCTATCAGATTTACATATTCTACACTACTCCACGCGAGATACCCTGCGTGACAAATGATGGTCTGCCTGTCAGACTTGGGTTGAAGCACTGTTCCAAGGTATAGTGATGTGTTAGGTGCGTTTAATGAGGAGAGAAGTGATGTATGATCTACTTGTGATTGCATGGTTCGCCTTTAACTCTATACTGAACTCTTATGAGGCGAACATGTCATGACCCACTTTTGGATCATGACGGTCCTAGGGTACAGGTAGACTTAAGGTCACTGGAAACCCATAGAACCTATGAACAATCTATTTGTTAATCATTCAATCAATTTTAATTCATTTATCAATGTTTAAATTCCATTTATTACTTATAAATTTTACAGAAAATTTGTTAGAATTTCCTTTGAAATTTTAACCTTAATCCCAACCCAAAACCGGTCTTTAAAAAATTACATAGCCTGCACTAAAAAATTATTTTTATACTCCTAATAATTTATCATCCTTATACCCTCAACTTCATAGATCAGCAATCATACATGGCACTTCTAAATCTTTTTTAAAACATATGAATTTTATTTTAACATTTTCAGTAACACTGTCTTTATCACTTCACTATCATTGTCATTATCAATTATTATACATTACACATTACAATTTGAATGCCACTGAAACATCAGTTATTTCACTGTTCATACATCATTATAGTACTTGATCACCTAATTACACTCAGTATCATGGAGCTCTATGAGTTGACATTTATAACTTTTAGAAAATAAAAATCTACCTTGATGTACTTGACATTCCAAGTCAGAAAAGAAACTGACATGGAATTAGCCTTCTCAATCTCATTCCTATATAAATTATAAACCACAATAGGGTGAGTATAAAAATACTCAGTGAGTATGTATACATCATTAAATATGAGATATAAACATATAATAGCAAAAATGGTCAATGGTAGTAGTCAAGTGTACATAAATATGATGAATAATATCAATATATTCAATTTACATGTTAAGGTTAATTAATTTGCACACCAAATGTCTTTGGGAGTTTGGAACAGGTAACAATCAAATCGATGAAAGATTGGCCATCAATGTTAATCAATAAGATATAAGCTTGAAATCAATGAACAGGTAAACAATACTCATATCATGTAGATAAGACAGATAAAGGGCCAGAACAGTATGGACTATATGTAAACATACAGTCTCCAGTCATATCAATATCAGTAAGCATAAAACTGATAAGATCTTATGGCTAGAACCAGTAACCCTTCCCAACTAGGGCATCAGTAAACAATGTACACATTGCCGACAATATGTACCTACTACCCTGTCAGAGAGGCAGCTCTGTCAAATCCACATGTAAAATAGGTTAATGGAAATCAATAACAATATCAAATATTCATTAGGAACAATATGGTACAGTGACTTTTGATCGATATATATGGGCTTACTGGTCAATCAATATCAATACATTTCATTATTCATGTATCGGTTTCTTTAATTGATATAAGGGTAGCCATTAACAATAAATATCGTGGTATATGATTAAATAAATAAATATTAAGTTATTGTTTATTGAAATGTAGGGCATATACTCATGGGACACAAGTTAATGGTCGAAATGATAAAGTACAAAAATAAAAGATTAATGCAATAATATTGATAAGGCGATTGAATATATTAAGGTATAATATATTAAAGTCTAAATACTGTATTATCAAATATTTATGGATTATGTATTATATACTGATAAGAAATGATATGAAAATTATAGAATAGCGCACATGATAAGAAGACTATAGAAATTGGTACATTAGTCTAAGTAAGATGATAAGTGATATAGAGAAAAAAATTTACAATGATAATTGGAGACTATTTGAAGTACATATATCGACGTTTATAGTATTGAATGAGAAAATTCGAGGACGAATTTTATTGAAGGGGGTAGAATGTAATACCCTAGGAAGCCCCATCTTGTATGCATGAATTGATTCTCAGTTTATGGTTTAAAAGCATTGAAATGATGGCAAATAATTTTAGAGACACAGTTAGAAAGCAAAGGTAAAACTTTTTCGAAAATTGTCGGTGTCAAGAATACTGCCAGGAAAATAGCAGTCCGACTAATTTAAGAATTTCTGACTCAAACCTAAGGGGTTTAAATAAATTAATTTTATGTGAAATTATGGTGAAAAAAAATAGTTGAAAATTATTTTGGAACACTGAAAATAAGAGTAATGCAAAAATTGTAAATAAAGGCAACTTTAGGGGTAATTTTGGAAATCCACTGTTTGAGATCCATATATGACCCAGAACTATTTTTAAAGAATAGAACAACTTAAAATAAGATATTTCACTCCCCACACTTGATGTTGAATCTAAACAGAATAGACAGAATAAATTACAGAAAGTTTTGGGGTCAAAATATAAATAAGGAAAATATTGGGCCAAAGTGCAATTAAAAAAATTATGGGACCCACCCATTGTAGAAATAAGCAAGGTGTCCGGCCATAATAGTGAGAATATGAATTTTTTTTGATAGAAAATGATTAATTGATTTATTAATTAATTGAATAGGTGACGAATCATCATAAATCTTGAAATTTCTACATCTATCTCCATTTCTTTTAAGTTGGCTTTTGGTGTATGGAAAAATAGGAGAAGAATAGCTATTGACAAAGGTGTTGGCCGAGTCACCTATAGGAGGAAGCAAAACCATAATATATATATACATATATAATAGTAATTCTTCAATTTTCTATAGGAAGTAAGATAAATTAAGTAAGGTGATGGAAGGAAGAGGAAGGAAGAAAGGAAAATTTGTAGTCAAGTTTTAGGGAGTAGCAAAAGAAGAGGGCAATTCAAGTGTTTTAAATCAAGGTAATGATTCTAAACTTATCATTTTTAATTTTATTTAAGAGTTCTAAGATTTGATTTGGCAAATAATTGAGGTAATTAAGTTAAAAATGTAAAGAATGAGTTAGGGTTTATATAGTTTCTGAAATCTGTTTTAAGGCAGTAATTTATGGCTAATATTCCGAAATCTTAATGACTGAATTTGAAGATAGTTAAAACATAAAAGTTGTAAATAAATATGTTAATTAGATGAATGTAAAAGTAATTTAGAAAATTCGAAGTGAGGAAAGAGTTAGTGGGTAAACACTATGACTGACCTGGAATTAAGTTTTCTGAAAAATATTAATATATTTTTATTGTATATAATGATAAAGACAGAATTAGAAAAAGTGTTAAACATAAAAAGTGTTCATTTATGTCTTATCTATAATCATGTAATTTTTTTTTTCAATTTGATTTGTGGTTTATGAGATATTAGGTCATAAGTATAGACTGACCGGAATGACTGCTTAATAAAACATAGGTGATAGAATTCTATTAATATGAGGACCTTAAAGTTTGAATTAGAGAAAGTGTTAAACATGAAAGATGTTCATTTATATATTATATAAAATACTGTAAAATGGTTTTATAATTGGATGAATAAATAATTAATTATAGGTATAGAAACAATATATGTCTGGATAAAGGTTTTAGGGCAGTAGTTTAAATTTGGAAATTCATTAATAATTGTTCAGTGATCCAAAAATTCTGAAATTTGGATATGTTTATGCGTCTAGTTTCAATAGGAAAAGAAATTATAGTAATTGGTTAAGTATTGATTGAGTTATTAGCAAAAGAACAATACCTACAAGAATAAGATTTATAGGCAGAATGCAGACAGCAGGACTGGTTGTAAAGCTAAGTTTAAATTAACACCATAAATTGTGTAATAATGAGTTTAATGTGAAATTTGGATATGTTAGAAACTTATATGTTTAGTTTAATTAGAAATAAGAATTGAAGCAATTGGATAAGTGGAGATTGAGTTAGAGATATAAATGTCCGAACTGCCAGAATGAGGTCTATAAGTGAGAGTTATTAGGCTAAAACCCTAAGTAAAAGATAAATGGAAATTTATTAAATTAAATTGAAGATTTATGTATAATATATAGATGAATACTGATTGTTAATGTTTAAATTAATTTATAGCTTCGAATACTGAAGAAGATATGAGTGGAAGATCAAAGTAGAGAAGTTAAGAGTTGAAAGTAAAGATATTAGCGAGGTGAGTAATGTATACATCATTATGCTTACCCATGTTTTGATTTCTTGACCCAATGCGTATATTCCCTTCTTGATTAAATGCCACTTTGTTATTGTTGATCATTCTTTGATCTTCCTAAAAATTGAAATTTATCCATATTCATTGATTGTTATTGATATTGAAAAGCCTATTGTTCTTAATTGATCTTTTATCCAAATATTTCCAAAAGTACGCACACCAAATGTCTTTGGGAGTTTGGAACAGGTAACAATCAAATCAATAAAAGATTGACCATCAATGTTAAGCAATAAGATATAAGCTTGAAATCAATGAACAGGTAAACAATACTAGTATCATGTAGATAAGATAGATAAAGAGTCAGAACAGTATGGACTATATGTAAACATACAGTCTCCAGTCATATCAGTATCAGTAAGCATAAGACTGATAAGATCTTATGGCTATGTAATACCCTAGGAAGCCCCATCTTATATGCATAATTTAATTCCCAGTTTATGGTTTAAAAGCATTGAAATGATGGAAAATAATTTTAGAGACACAGTTATAAAGCAAATGTAATATTTTTTCGAAAATCATCGATGTCGGAAACACTGCCTGGAAAATAGCAATCCGGCTAATTTAAGAATTTTTGACCCAAACCTAGGGGGATTAAATAAGTTAATTTTATATGAAATTATGATGAAAAGAAAGAGTTAAAAAATATTTTGGAACACTGAAAATAAGAGTAATGGCAAAATTATAAATAAAGACAACTTTGGGGACAATTTTGAAAATCCATTGTTTGGGATCCAGAAATGACCCATAACTATTTTTAAAGGATAGAACAACTTAAAATAAGGTATTTCAGTCCCCACGCTTGAGGTTGAATCTAAATAGAATAAACAAAATAAATTACAAAAAGTTTTAGGGTCAAAAATGCAAATAAGGAAAATTTTGGGCCAAAAGTACAATTAAACAAAGTTGTGGGACCCATCCTTTTTAGAAATAGGACAAGGTGGCCGGCCATTATGGTGGAGGAGATAATTGTTTGATAGAAAAATGATTAATTAATTTATTATATAATTAAATAAGTGCCAAATAAGCCAAATTCTAGAATTTTCTATTATTTTTTTTTATCTTCAATTTTTGTTGGCTTTTGAAAAGATGAGAACTATATGTTGGCTGCCATTTTTGAAGAAGGGAACTGAAATATGGAGGGGAGAAAAGACAAAGAAATATATCTTCCAATCTTTCCAAAGAATCAACCAAAAATAGATAAGAAATGGAAGAAAGAAGAAGATTTATGAAGAAAATAGGATAGAAAAGTAGTGTTCAAGCTTTTGGTGAAGCAAAAGGAGGTGAGATTTAAGTATTTTGATTTGAGGTAATGATTCTAAACTTATCATTTTTAATTTTATTTAAGAGTTCTATAGCATGATTTGGCAACTAATTGAGGTTATTAAGTTAAACATGTAAAGAATGAGTTAGGGTTTATATAGTTTCTGGAATCTGTTTCATGGCAGTAATTTATGGCTATTATTTCAAAATTTTAAAGAATTAATTTGAGGATAGTTAAAACATGAAATTTTTAGATAAATATGTTAATTATATGTCTATAAAATAAATTTGTTAAATTTGAAGTGAGGAAAGAGTTATTGGGTAAAAACTGTGACTGACCTGGAATTAGATTTTTTAGAAAATGCTACTGTATTTTTATTGTACAAACTGTTAGAGACAGAATTAGAAGAAGTATTCAAAATTAAAAGTGTTCATTTATGTCTTATATATAATCTTGTGAAAGATTTTTACAATTGGATTTGTGCTTTATGAGATATTAGGTCATAAGTGTATACTGCCCAGAATGACAATTTAACAGAACATAGGTTAAAGTATTCTATAGATATGAGGACCTTAAAGTCTGAATTAGAGAAAGTGTTAAACATGAAAGATGATAATTTATGTGTGATATAAATATATGTAAAAAAATTTTGTAATTGGATGAATACATAATTAATTATAGGCATGGAAATAGGGTATGTCTGGATAGAGGTTTCAAGGCAATAATTTAATTTTGGAAATTCACTAATAATTGTACAGTGATCAAAAAATTCTAAAATTTGGATATGTTATAATTTTATGTGTATATTGTCAATATAAAAAAAAATTACAGTAATTGGTTAAGTATTGATTGAGTTATTAGCAAAGGAATAGTACCTGCCAGAATAAGATTTGTAGACAGAATGCAAGCAGCAGGACTAGTTGTAGAACTAAGTTTAAATTAACCCCATAAATTGTGTAGTAATGATTTTAATGTGAATTTTGGATATGTTAGAACCTTATATGTTAAGTTTAATTAGGAATAAGAATTGAAGCAATTGGATAAGTGTATAGGGAGATATGAGTAATAAAACACAGGCTGCCAGTAAAGTTCTTTATAGGCAAAATCCTAGTAACTCGGGAATTTGAGTAATTTTCTTTAATATAAGTAATGAAATTTTATGTTAAATAGTATATAAATGGAAATTAATTGATATGTAGAGTTGAGAATGAATAAGTGACATGATGAGTACCAAAAGAGATAAGGTAAAGAATCAAGGATAAAGGAAAAGGAAAATGTTAAGTTATAAGCTAAGGTGAGTAATGTATACTTCATTATGCATACCCATGTTTTGATTTGTTGACCCAATGAACATGTTTTCTTCTTGATTAAATGCCACTTTGTTATTAATGATCATTCTTTGATCTTCCTAACGATTGAAATTTATCCGTATTTATTGATTGCTATTGATATTGGAATGCCTTTGGTGTACTGATTGCTAGCTATTGATATTGATTTCCCTTGACCCATTTTACATGTCAATTTGACAGAGCTACCGCTCCAACAGGGTAGTGAGAATATACTGTCGGTGATGTGCACATTGTATTACTGATGCCCTAGCTGGGAGGGGCTATAGTCCTGGCCATAGGGTCTGATAAGCCTTATGCTTACTGATATTGATACTATTGGAGACTGTATGTTCGCATAGAGTCCATACCGATACTACTGGAGACTGTATGTTTACATATAGTCCATCCCTTTATCCGTCTTATCTACATGATACGAATATTGTTTACCTGATCATTGATTCCAAACTTATATCTTATTGCTTACCATGGATATTTTTATTACCATATACTTATATCTCATATATAATGATGTATGCATGCTCACTGAGTATTTTATATTCACCAAATTAGTGGTTTATAATTTTTACAGGGATGTGTTAGAGGAAGTTGACTTCAAGTCAATTTCTTTTCTGATTTGGGATGTCAAGTACATCGAGGTAGAATTGTATTTGTTAAAAGTCATTAGTGAAAATTCATAGAGCTCCATGATACTGTGTATAATTAGATGATTGAGTATTATAATGATGTATGAACAGTGAAATATTTAATGTTACAGTGACATTCAAAATGTAATATGTAATGCATAATAATTGAAAATGTCAATGATAATGAAGTGATAAAGACAGTGACAGAGGTAATTGATAAAATGAAATTTTCATGTTTTGAAAAAGATTTAGAAGTGCTATGTATGACTGTTGAACTGTGAAGTTGAGGGTATAAGGTTGGCAAATTATTGGGAGTGTAAAATAATTTTTAGTGCAGGCTGTGTAATTTTGAGAGACTCGATTTTGGGTCGGGATTAAGGTTAAAATTACAAAGAAAACTCTGGCTAAATTTCTGCAAAATTTATAAGACATAAATGGGATTTAAGTATTGATTAATTAATTAATATTGATTGAATGGTTGATAAATGGATTGTACTGGGTTCTACGGGTTTTCGGTGACCTTAAGTCTACTCGTGCCCTAGGACCATCGTGGCCCAAAAGTGGGTCGTGACAGGCTAGGACCAGTAACCCTTCCCAGCTAGGGCATCAATAAACAATGTGTACATTGCCGACAGTATGTACCCACTACCCTATCGGAGAGGCAACTTTGTCAAATTCACATGTAAAATAGGTCAATGGAAATCAATAACAATATCAAATATTCATTAGGAACATTATGGTACAATGACTTTCACTCGATATATATGGGCTTACTGGTCAATCGATAT
The DNA here is from genome assembly GCA_948193065.1 of Aleurites moluccanus. Classification (NCBI taxonomy): domain Eukaryota; kingdom Viridiplantae; phylum Streptophyta; class Magnoliopsida; order Malpighiales; family Euphorbiaceae; genus Aleurites; species Aleurites moluccanus. Next base: position 14,899 of record CANXYC010182135.1, read on the forward strand.
CAATACATTTCATTAATCATATATCAGTTTCTTTAATTGATACAAGGGTAGCCATTAACAATAAATATCATGGTATACGATTAAACATTTCGTGTGCGTACTTTTGGAAACATTTGGGTACATGATCAATCAAGAACAATAGGATTTTCAATATCAATAACAATCAATGAAAATGGATAAATTTCAATCTTTAGGAAGATCAAAAAATGATCAACAATAACAAAGTGGTATTTAATCAAGAAGGAAATATACTCATTGGGTCAACAAATAAAAACATGGGTATGTACAATGATATATACATCACTCACCTCGCTAATATCTTTACTTTCCACTCTTCACTTCTCTATTTTGAACTTTCACTCATATCTTCTTCAGTATTCGAAGCTATACATTAATTTAAATATTAACAATTAGTATTCATCTATATGTTATACATAAATCTTCAATTTAATTTAATAACTTTTCATTTATTCTTTTACTTAGGGTTTTAGCCTAACAACTTTCACTTATAGACCTCATTCTGGCAGTTCAGATATTTCTGTCTCTAACTCAATCTACACTTATCCAATTGCTTTAATTCTTATTTCTAATTAAAATTAACATATAATTTTCTAACATATCTAAATTTCACATTAAACTCATTACTATGCAATTTATGGTGTTAATTTAAATTTAGCTTTACAACGAGTCCTGCTGCCTACATTCTGCCTATAAATCTTATTCTGGCAGGTACTATTATTTTGCTAATAACTCAATCAATACTTAACCAATTACTGTAATTCATTTTTCTATTAAAAATATACACATAAAATTATAACATATCTAAATTTCAGAATTTTTGAATTACTGAACAATTATTAGTGAATTTCTAAAATTAAACTACTGCCTTGAAATCTTTATCCAGACATACCCTGTTTCTATGACTATAATTAATTCTGTACTCATATAATTACAAAACCATTTTACATTAATTTATATAACATATAAATAAACATCTTTCATGTTTAACACTTTCTCTAATTCAAACTTTAAAGTTCTCATATTAATAGAAATCTGTCACCTACATTCTATTAAATAGTTATTCCGGGCAGTCTATTTTTATGACCTAATATCTCATAAACCACAAATCCAATTGAAAAAATCTTTCTCAGATTATAGATAAGACATAAATGAACACTTTTTATATTGAAAACATCTTCTAATTTTGTCTCTATCATTATATACAATAAAAACACAGTAGTATTTTTCAGAAAACCTAATTCCAGGTCAGTTATAGTTTTTACCCAATAAATCTTCCCTCACTTCGAATTTTCTAAATTCCTTTTACAAACATCTAATTAACATATTTATCTACAACTTTCATGTTTTAACCATCTTCAAATCAGTCATTAAAATTTCGGAATATTAGCCACAAATTACTGTCTTAAAACAGATTTTAGAAACAATATAAACCCCAACTCATTCTTTACATTTTTAACTTAATTACCTCAATTATTTGCCAAATCAAACCTTATAAATCTTAAATACAATTAGAAATGATAAGTTTAGAATAATTACCTTGATTCAAAACACTTGAATTGCCCTCTTCTTTTCCTCCTCCCTAAAGCTTGGCTATAAATTTTCCTTTCTTCCCTCATCTTCCTTCCATCACCTTACTTAATTTAGCTTTACTTCCTACAGAAAATTGAAGAATTACTATTATATATATATATATATCTATATATATATATATATATTATGATTTGCTTCCTCCTATAGGTGACTTGGCCAACACCTTTGTTAATAGCTATTCTTCTCCTCTTTTTCCATACACCAAAAGCCAACTTAAAAGAAATGGAGATAGATGTAGAAATTTCTAGATTTATGATGATTTGTCATCTATTCAGTTAATTAATAAATCAATTAATCATTTTCTATCAAAAAATTTATATTCTCACTATTATGTCCGACCACCTTGCTTATTTCTAGAATGGAAGGGTCTCACAACTTTATTTAGTTACACTTTGGCCCAAAATTTTTCTTATTTCTATTTTTGCCCCCAAAACTTTCTATAATTTATTCTGTCTATTTTGTTGAGATTCAACCTCAAGTATGGGGAGTGAAATATCTTATTTTAAGTTGTTCTATCCTTTAAAAATAGTTCTGGGTTATTTCTGGATCCCAGACAGTGGATTTCCAAAATTACCCCCAAAGTTGTCTTTATTTATAATTTTGCTATTACTCTTATTTTCAGTGTTCCAAAATAATTTTCAACTCTTTATTTTCACCATAATTTCACATAAAATTAAATTATTTAATCCCCTAGGTTTGGGTCAAGAATTCTTAAATTAGCCGAACTGTTATTTTCTCGGCAGTGTTGTCGACACCGATGATTTACGGAAAAGTTTTGCATTTTTTTTCTAACTGTGTCTCTAAAATTATTTCTCATCATTTCAATACTTTTAAACCATAAACTGAGAATCAATTCATGTATACAAGATGAGACTTCCTAGGATATTACAGAACATTATACAAGGGTAGAGCTACCTCCTTCGCCTCTTATTATGGTTTGTCACATCCCCCTTAGCGAACATGACCATGTCTTAGACGAAGCCTCGTTAGGGCGAAGGCTCCAAGTGCCCATCAAATCTTATGAGCGAGGTCTATTTGACAGGCTTGATCTTGTTTCTTTGTGTCTGGCCCTTGGGCCTAATATAATTCCCCATCATTAGCCCCCTACTCTACTTTAACTGAGAACCTCAAAAGTTAAAGTAGAGTAATATTTCACCTTTATGAACATACTTCCTGTTTTAATGAAGACTTCACTTACCTTTTCACATTTGGTTGTCCTTATTAAAATCTTTGGGTGATCCCATTATCTGTCCTGTTTTGATATTTGTCCGAAGGTTCAATGCCGAGGGGTGAACATGACATGTCAATCCTTTGAGTCCACAGTGCTTCGCGTCAAGCCCCCCTATACCCAATTTTGAAGAGTCATATCTTTTTGAAAGGTCATTAATGTGATGATAAGTTGTCTCTTCATATACGTTTTTGAAGGGACAATTAAGTGCTCCATCTATTAGATAATTATCACAGCAGTCATTTTTCAATTGATGTGCCTCCTCAGAAAGAGTAACAATCGCGTCCTTTAAACTCCCTAAACTGTCCGTTGCACTTTTTTTTTATTGCTTTAGAATTAAAATTTATTCCTATAAATACCACCCTTCAGCTTGAGTTACTCTTCTTTACGCTTTTAAATTTTTCTTAAGCTTTTCTGTAACTTTGCTCTTTGTGTTCTTTTCCATATTTCTTCTCATCCTTCTTCTTCTTCAATCTCCTTATCAACCATTTTAATGGCACCAAAAATGGATTCATCTTCTGCCCTACTTGACACCTTGAGGGAAAGGTGGCGCAAAATTAAATCCATAACCACAAAAGATGACTTGGTGGCTTTTCACCATAACCTTGGAATATTCTCCTCTTTGGACTCTTAGAATTACTAGACTAGAGGAGAAGGTAAAAGAGATTGTTAAGAATGATATGTCTTACATCATCTTCCTCCACCCATTCGAACAAGGTCTGAGGTGGCCACCTACCAACTTTATGCTTCAATGCTTCAACCACTTCAGGGTGAGCCCATTGATGCTTCATCCTAATTCCATCAAGGAAATGCATTGGTTCAAAATGCTATGTTTTGCGTTAAACCTAGAACCTACTGCAAACTTATTCAAATTCTTCTTTTGAGTATCGGTGATTGATGGTGTCTGGACAACCATTGCCAAATGAATAAGGCATATCTTCACTGATAAGGAGACAAACTCCATGACTAGCGAAGCAAGTGTGCCATTAACGAAGCTATGGGCGAAGGGAGTCTAGTTGACTTCACCAATTACTTCATTTTTTCTAAAGCCGATAATGTTCCTCTTGCCTAGATTCCTAACTTATTTGATGAAGAAAAGGTTGTTGTCGTGACCCTTATAGGTCAAGGGCAGACCTACAACATCTGACGCTTTAGTACAAGAGCTGTTCTTTAAGAGATCATAGATAAATTGATTCTTTCTCAATGTATTCAACTACTTTGCCTATTTTCATAGGCTGTTAGGCTGGCATTGTGCTTTTTTGTAGTGACTTTAGAGAATAAGGAGCCCTATAAAAAAATTCAAGGAGTTAAAAGGGGTGGAATCTCTTCAGGTAGACCAAGAGTGGGAACTTCCCATCATGGATGAGGAAATTGGGATAGTTCATCATCACTTTAAAGATGAATGTGCTACAGAGGAGGCAGTAAAAAATGCTAACCCCAATAGAGACTGAACAAAGAGAAAAGTCGGTTGCAAAGCTCCAGCTGCTTCTAGGTCCATCCCAACCACACCTGCAACCATAGGGCAAGCGAAGGATAAAGGTCCTATCACCTCCTCTACTCCATCTCTTCCTTGCTCAAGTCCTCCAGCTTTTCGAGTGACTAATCATTAGGGTGAAGCCCTTAGAAATTGTGGTTCCTGCCATAATCCCCCTAAACGAGCCATTAGTCCTTTATGACTCCTTTTCTTCCGAGGGTAAGTTTGTACATTTCTACCACCTCTGTTGTTATACCTGCTTGTTGTTTTGTTGTTGTTATTATTATTTTTTTTTTACTAATCAACATATTTTTCAGGTGACCTCCATTCTATTTCTCCTCCCCGGGTTAGATATAATGCCCCTATTGTTCAACCTGCACCGCTTGTGGCTCCTCCAGCTCCAACTGGTCCTCCTCCTCCTTCCTCGCTGGTTGTGGATAATTTAGTGGATTTCATAGCGAGGAGGACCTTCAGATGGACTGCTCATGCTTCTTCTTCACCTAATCCTTCTGCAAAGAGGCCGAAGACCGATGAAAGGAGGACTTCTGCTACCGAGGGTTCTAATAGCAGGATAAGTGGGCCTCAAGTCAACCCTCCCATAGTCGAGGGACTTATTGGGCAAGCCCTTGCTCATCCTACCAACGAGGTAGGTCCTTCAGCTGCTACGGTAGGCGAGCCTGCGTCTTATTGGACGTATCTCTATGGGAAGGATGATCATGCCAACCTTCATCTGCTTTACAGCATGAAGGGCTATGTGGGTCTTGGCCCTTGCATTTTGTTGGGATAACGCAGCGGGATAAATCACAATTATAGTGTATGAATAATTGTACAAAAATTATACGAAGAATAATTCCCAGGAAAGATTGGAGGAGTCACAATTGGTCTCACTTAAAACCCAATCTCCTTAGACAGAATTATATCTCGAATAATTAATTGCATAATATATCATAACTATTTTAGTGAAACAATATAATACTGCAGAAAATAATAAATAAAATGACACAACAAATTTAACGTGGTTCATCCCTTTAGTTAGGCTACGTCCACGGGCAAGTTTCAAATAAATCTTCCACTAATAAAATTAGTAAGTACACAGAGAGAGTCTTCCCTAGAATAACACTAGAGGAATAATACAATAATTTGAGATATATCCAAAATAGTGACACTCAAAGTGTTTCCCAAAAATAACCAAAATAAAATTCTCTCACTATTTTGTCACTCACAATTTTAGGAATTATTTCCTAAAACCAAAAAAAAAATCACTCAAGATTTTTTTTTTCTTTCGAGCTTTTGCTCTAGCTCTCCACTCTCTCCCTTTCACTCTTCTCACCTTTCTTGCCTTGTCTTGTATTATGCCATTCTTTGCATGGCTATTTATAGCCATGTAAAGAGCAAAATTTTCAACCAAAAATTGGTTGATAGTTGAGCTCCAAATTTATGCACCGAATTCGGTGCTTGACTTTTCACTTTTTTTTTTTAATTTATAACAATAGGTGGGCCCCATGTGGAGGGACCCAACAATTCTTCCCCTCCCGACTACATGGGGAATTCAACCATTCCTGCGGTCAAGCGATAAAATTCAAACTTTTCTTTTGGTAGAATCTTTGTTAACATATCTGATCCATTCTCTTCTGTATGGATCTTCTCAAGCTGTAACTGCTTCTTCTCCAATACATCTCTTATTTAGTGATATCTCACATCAATGTGCTTTGATCTCGAATGAAAGGAGGAATTCTTACCAAGGTGGATAGCACTTTGGCTATCACAAAATAGTTGATATTCGTCCTGATGAAAACCCAGTTCATTTAAGAACTTCTTCATCCATAACAATTCCTTACTCGCTTCTGTTGCCGCAATAAATTCTGCTTCAGTAGTGGATAAAGCAACACATTTTTGTAATTTTGATTGCCATGACACAGCTCCCCCTGCAAATGTAATCAGGTAACCTAATGTAGACTTTCTGGAGTCAACATCGCCAGCCATATCTACATCTGTGTAGCCAACTAACACAGGTTTGGCATCTCCAAAACATAGACATTTCTTGGAAGTGCCTCTAAGATACCTGAATATCCATTTCACTGCAGCCCAATGTTCCTTACCAGGATTTGAAATAAACCGACTCACTACTCCAACCGAGTGAGTAATATCTGGTCGTGTGCACACCATGGCATACATTAAACTTCCAACTGCTGAAGCATATGGAACTTTATCCATCTCTTCCTTCTCCTTTTCTGTTGAAGGGCTTTGCTTAGAGCTTAGTTTAAAGTGATTAGCAAGAGGACAACTAATCGCTTTAGCTCTATCCATGTT
>CANXYC010182185.1:0-16840 GCA_948193065.1 Aleurites moluccanus
ATTTTTCAATCGGGATTATTTCTTAAACTACTGCTCAAATAAATAAAATAAGGCCATTTTCAAGTCTTTAAATTATTTTCTCTCTTTAAATATGATATTAAATCCATAAAATTCCGACGGGCGAAAAATGACCATTTTGCCCCTAATTCACCAAAAACTCAAAATTTCCCGATTAAGTTCTAACAGCCTCTAAACCACTTCTATGCCTAAAACTAATTCAAATAACATGCATAACTATTTATTTCATTCATAAACATACATCATTAATAATACAAAAAGAAAGAAAAAATTTTCCCCTCTATTACCCCTCTAATGATTTGGGTTAGCTTTTAGCTGAGGTGTTACAAAAACAAGCCAATTAACAAAGTGATTTTATTAGAAATAATTTTGAGGCTCCACACACCCCGGATTTGGACCTTCTTTAGCTCAAAGAAAACTAAAGAAATTTGGGCTCCACTCACCCCGAATTGATTGTTCTTTAAACTCAAAGAAAGTTAAAGAAATAAGAAGAAATTGGTGTATGAGAGAGAATAGAAGAAATATGAGAAGGAAAATTCGACTTTAAGGGATTTCGGTGTGCCAAATATGAAGGAAAGGGTCTCATATTTATAGGCAAGGGGGTTGCCACTGGAGGGAGGTGGCGGCATCGCCTAAGAAAGAGGGCGGCACCGCCCCTCAAGGAGGGTGGCAGCCAATTTGGCGCTTGGCAGTACCGCCGGAGGGCGCTGCGGTACCGCCATCCCCTGAGGTGGCAGCCCGGGTCCAACTTCGATCCGACGTATTTCTGAGTCCGTCTGAACGTGAGTTTGATTCCGGTGAGTGCCAGTCGGCTAGGCAAGAGTCCAAGGGGTGCAAAAAACCAGTGTTCACAGCTGCCCCCATCACGGTTGTTCATTATGGATGATAGACGTGATGTAGGTGAACCGGACTGTTTCTGTCTGCTTGGAGCAAAAAAAAATGCATTTTGATTGCATCTTGCGAGGTCTGGAGGAAAATAAGTGCAATCTTCCATGCTTCAGACAACTTTCAATTTTTCTAATAGTTTTCTGTTTCTGTCATTTTCTGGATTACAGAAGCATCCCAAGTCTGATTTGGGCAAATGATAGGTCGATGGATAGAGAAAAATCATGCAAACATAGCGGAATTGTCGGCACTTGATTCTGACTTGAACTGCTTCGAAAATGCAAGTTACCTTGTTTTTACCCTTGGCAAAGGACACGATGGTCATTTTTAAGATTCTCAAAATCTATAAATAGGGGTGAGGCTTTCTCATTCCCTTCACTCTCACTTTCATTCTTCTCTCTCTCTCTCTCTCTCTCTCTAGCTTTTCTCTCTAAAAAATTTTACTCTTTCTCTCTCTCTAGATTTTCTCTCTCCATGGCTTCACACTCTAGAAGTGCTACTAGTAATAGGGGCGTCATGACTATAAGGCACCGCGGGACAATCCCGATCCGCAAAATCTGCTTTAGGAACCATAACAGCACGTCTATTGGGACGATAGAATAAAAGTATTTTCCCAAATTTTTTTTTGAGTGAATTCCTTTACTTGAAAGAACACTGCACTTCGGAATAGGGGCGCTAGATCAAACTTGGCTTGTCTAGCTGATGCTCTATCAGTCGAATCTCCAGCAAAGTCCTTGTTGGAGCCTACTGGTTTTGTGTCTTTCTTGAGGGTCAAAACGAACCTTGAGAGCAATATAGCCTTGATCAAGGCTCTGGCTGAGCGGTGGTGGGATACAACCAACACTTTCCATTTTCCATATGGGGAGCTGACTGTTACCCCTATTGATCTGTCAATGCTGACCGGATTGCACTTCTGGACCCGTCATTTAGATCTTTGTGCTGATTGGAGGGTTTCCTTCACTCCTGAATATATGATTTAGCTCATAGGTCAGGATCCACCCCGGAATCGCATATCGATACCTCGCACTTGGCTTCAGGCTCGGCTGAGAGATATGGAGCCATTCACTGATATGTTATTCGATACTGAAATTATAGCTAGGCTGATGATGTTGATTCTGGAGGGATGTACATTTGGACACACCAGTCGAGATATTGTTAATCTGAACATTTTGCCGAGTTTGATAGACGTGACTCAACTGGGTGAATATGACTGGGATGGCGCTATTTTGAGTGCCATATACCGGGAGATGTACGACTTGTCTCGGGGAACTTTCAACTCCTATGGCAGGACTTACTTCATTTGGGAGGTATGCTCTTTGCATCCTTTGTTAAACCGAAAAGGCACCCTCTGCACCCTTTGTGAATCCTGAACTGAGAGGTACTCTCTGTACTTCTTCTGAACTTCTGCTAAGTCTTTCTGACTTTCTTTGTCTTCAATGTTTGAAACAGGTATGGGCTTATGAGTATTTTCCAATGCTGGCTCCCACTTTTAACAACCCCAGGCTTGATGTCTTTTTGGCTGGTATCCGGTGGAATTAGGAATATTGGACTGGCCCTGGTATGCTCAAGTTCAGGACTATCTGAGCAGTTTTTAGCAGTTTTGACGCCTTTCAGGTATCTTCTGACTTTATCTTATTCACATTTCCTAGTTTATACTCACCATAACCCTCTTGTAGGTTGTGACGAAACCTTACATGGATAGGATGCAGCTGATGCCAGTAGAACTTGATCCAAGTGTCACACTGGCTTGCTCTCGACTGTTACTTCGCTCTTCACACAACAAGCTGTACTACCTAGGAGAGAGAGTTCGAGTTTAGAATATTGGTAGGTGGGTAGTTCCGGCACACCCACTAGTTGACATGAGGTGGAATATAGACATCCATGCCCCTAATGAGGCTTACACTAGTCTTCCCATATACCTATATGTGACTCATCAAGATAATTATGTGCTATTCTGTCGCACTCGACTGATGGGACCTATTGGTGATCCATGTCGATAATTGGTATGTCCATCTAGCTCTGCTGGACCTTCTGCTGTTCGGCAAAGTCAAGCTCAAAGCGTGGGTGCATCAATAGACCCTTCTTCAACTGACCCCAGCGTTACCTCTGGGATGCGAAATAATCCTGATCGGGTCACCTTGGGCCCTAACTTCTAGATATCGAAAAATATCTTCTACACCAGCACTCACGGTGAGATGCAATCATACCGTCTTCAGGATGATGTTCATCCTCTTGCACCAGAGCTGCCTGATAATATTGAGGTATGTTCATGTTCTTTTTCTTGGTTTTGCTTTCGGAAAAGATCCTTAAGCTTGCAATACCTTTTGGCCTTGCTTTCAGAAATGATCCTTGAGCTTTTGGCTTGTCTTTCTACAGGTTAACATGGAATGGATTCATCACACTTATCATGTGGGACGCATAATGGAGCTAGCTTTGTCGGGTATGCTGACTTGACTTGATGTTCAGGCTGACCCAACTCGTCAATCGAAGGACCCCCGTCGGCGCTGTCGGAGAGACTAGTAGTCTTCTTGAGCACTTTTTTTTCTTGCACTGTTCTGTTTATGCTTATTTATGAATAATGATGTGCGAATAATGTTTCATGTATGCTCTATGTATGTATGGATTTATGATATTTTAGCTAATTACCCATGTTATGAATGCAAACTAAAAAATGTTGCGTAATGCTATATAATTTTAAACCTAAATGCACTAAAATGCCTAAAAAATACTAAGGGATTTTAGAAATGTCCTAAAATATCCTGGAAACAAAAAAAAATTCAAAATTTCTCAAAAGATTTTGCGGGAAAAGGGTGGTGCCACCTGGATGAAGGGGCGGTGCAGCCCTGGTGCTATGGTGGTGCCGCGGTGGCACTTTTTTGGAGCTTGGCAGTACCGCCACCACAAAGGGGCAGTGTCGCTAAAGGCTATAGCGGTGCCGCCCACACTGGGTGGTGGCACTGCCCTGGCCTGCGCGTCCAAGCCAATTTGAGCTCATTTTTTTTCTTCTATAAATAAGGGTCTTATTCCTTCTAAAAAGTCATTCTGCCTCTCATTTTCACTCAAAACTTCTGATGGAACCCTACTATAGTCATCATATATTTTTGTGGACTAAAAACCTAGACAAAGTCGAAAAGATTAATTTGGGCAAGTATGAGATCAATTCTGTTCTGACTTTGAGAGGTGTGAAAGTGGATTGTAATTTTTTGAAGGCTTGTCTGAGGTTTTGGGATCCTGCTGATCATGTATTCCGATTTGGGGCGAGTATGGAGGAGATGTGCCCCACTTTAGAGGAATTCAACACTATCCTTGGAAGTAATCCGAATGCTGCTCTAGCTGTCCCCCAATATCGAATCGGATACTTTCGCTCTTTCTAGAGGCTCCTTGGATTGGGACAAGAGCTTGCTAGCTCTATGGTCATAGGAGACCAAATCAATCTGACTGCAGTCACAGCTGAGTTTCAATACCCAGAAGATACAGGGATACGATGAGACAAAAGCACAGGATGACCGCCTTGGTTCTGTGTCTAACTGCTGGATGCCTATTCTTCAGCTCACCTGGTTGGGGAGATGTTCGAATAGTGGAATTGGTTGCTCAGATGGAGCGAGGGTGCACTATTGCCAGTCTGATTTTGGCAGAGACCCTGCAGAGCTTGGATGGAAGCTACAGAGTTGAGGGCCTTGGTTTGTTAGCCCAGTCATTTTGCAGGTAGAAATATCTTGTACTTTCTCCTCACATTCTTTACTTCTTTTTAACCCTTTTATTTTTCTTCTACGTTTGGCTCAAGGATCACCTACAGGTGGTGGCTCCTCCAGATAGGATGCCTTATTCAGTTACACAATACCGCATGAGGAGGGCTCTGATCCGCTTCGGTTCAGAAAAGGAGTGGATCTCTTAAGTTTTAGAGTTGGATTCTGGAGATCTGTTTTGGTACTGCTCTTGGTACGAGATTAACTCATTTATCACGAGTTTTAAATTTTAAAATAGCTTTTCATACTTATTTTAAATAGATTCAAATACCCACTATATAATATGTAATTTTTAAGAAAGCAGACAGATGGCCCATAAAACCTGTTACCGTGGGGCTCTTTCTACCCATCAAATTTGCTCATTGCGGGCTTTTCAAAAACGATTCGTCGTTTAAAAGTAAAAAAGACTTGTAAAATAAGAATTGTCGTTTAACGGGATAGATTTTGGCTTAGATTGTGTAGGTTGTTTGCTTACTTGAAATCATAAAGCCGACCCAAGAGAGAGGGGAGGATAGATTTCAGATTCTACAGGAAATAGGATTTTGATACGCATTGACTGAAAATGGCTTCAGGCAGTTAAATTGTTTGATGAGATAGCAAATTGTTGTGTTAATTTGGGAAAACAATTTCAATTTTTTACCACATAATTGATGCACAGCAATTTCTGCTTGGAAAGTAAATGCCCAAATTCAAGATACTATGATGGTTAGTTTGTCTTCAAATCTCGTCCAATGCTCAGGTATTCTCTATTTCCCTCTTCTCCTATCCTCCTCTACAGCTTTCACTTACGCAAATCACTCCACTGGAAGCCCCGCCACGAATCCAAGCTCACCCACCCGGAACTCCTACACCGAATCTCCCGCCTTCTTATCCTTGGTCGTTATCATGCCCTTAAAGACCTTAATTTTTATTTCTCCGATCATCTTCTCGATTCTGTTCTTATCAAACTCAAACTTAACCCAAATGCCTGTTTGGATTTCTTCAAATTAGCCTCCAACCAATCCAATTTTAGACCTAATATAAAGTCCTATTGTAAGCTTGTTCACATTTTGGCTCGAGCTCGAATGTATGTTGAGACTAAATCCTATTTAAACGAATTGATCCTTCTTTGTAACAATAATTACTCTTCATTTCTTGTTTGGGATGAGCTAGTTAGGGTTTATAAGGAGTTTTCTTTTTCGCCTACTGCTTTTGATATGATATTGAAAGTGTACGCTGAAAAGGGAATGACAAAGAATGCACTCCATGTGTTTGATAATATGGGAAAGTACGGTCGCATTCCGAGCTTGCGGTCTTGCAATAGTTTGTTGAGTAGTTTGGTTCGAAGAGGTCAAAGTTACACTGTAGTGCTTGTTTATGACCAAATGAATAGGCTAGGGATAATGCCTGATGTTTTTACTTGTTCAATTATGGTTAACGCATATTGTAAGCAGGGGACAATCGATAGAGCTGTAGAATTTGTTAAGGAAATGGAAAAGTTGGGTTTTGAATTGAATGTTGTTACTTACAATAGCTTGATTGATGGGTGTGTTAGTATTGGAGATATGGATAGAGCCAAAGAGGTTTTGAGAATGATGGATGAGCGGGGGATTTTGAGAACTAAGGTTACATTTACATTGTTGATTAAAGGTTATTGTAGAATAAGTAAGTTGGAGGAAGCAGAGAAGGTGCTTCGAGAGATGGAGGAACAGGAGGGCGTTGTCTTGGATGAATTTGCTTATGGTATATTGATCGATGGGTACTGTCGAGTCAGTAAAATGAGCGAGGTTATTAGGCTTCGGGATGAGATGTTGAACAGAGGATTAAAGATGAATTTATTTATTTGCAACTCATTGATAAATGGATATTGTAAAAGTGGTCGAGTTTGTGAGGCAGAGAAGTTGTTAACAGGCATGGGGGACTGGGACTTAAAGCCGGATTCTTATACTTATAGCACTCTTGTGAATGGATACTGTAGAGAAGGTCTTACGAGTAAGGCTTTCAGTGTTTGCAATGTGATGCTTCATGATGGAATTGAACCTAATGTTGTAACTTATAATACTCTTCTCAAGGGCTTATTTCGTGTTGGTGCCTTTGAGGATGCTTTGCACCTTTGGCATTTGATGCTAAAGAGAGGTGTGGCTCTTAATGAGGTAAGCTATTGTACTTTGCTTGATGGGCTCTTCAAGATGGGAGATTTTCCAAGGGCTTTGGCTCTGTGGAATGATATTCTAGCAAGAGGTTTTGGCAGGAGCACATATGCTTTCAATACAATGATTAATGGTTTGTGTAAGATGGAGAAAATGGTTGAAGCCGAGGAGACATTTCGCAGGATGAAGGAACTGGGCTGTAAACCTGATGGAGTAACATATAAAACTATGAGTGATGGATATTGTAAGCTTGGAAATGTTGAAGAAGCTTTTAGAGTTAAAGAGAAGATGGAAAAGGAATCAATTTCTTCTTCCATTGAATTGTATAATTCTCTTATTGGTGCACTTTTTAAGTCTAAGAGAACAAGTAAAGTGATGGATCTTCTTTCTGAGATGTGCATTAAGGGATTGTTTCCTGATGTTGTCACTTATGGAGTCCTTATTGCTGGCTGGTGTGATGAAGGGAGACTGGATAAAGCTTTTAGCACATATTTTGATATGATTGAAAAGGGGTTTGCTCCGAATATAATTATTTGCAGCAAAATTGTGAGTACCCTCTATCGACTTGGTAGGATAGATGAAGCAAATATGTTGTTACAGAAGATGGCAAGTTTCGATATCTTTCTTGATCATGGATGTTTTGACATGTTCCACAGGGCAGATGATATATATCTTGATATTCAGAAAATCTCTGATACTCTTGATGAAAGTGCTAAAAGTTTTTCTCTGCCCAATAATGTGGTGTACAATATAGCTATTGCAGGGCTTTGCAAGTCTGGGAAGGTTGATGATGCACGGAGATTTTTTTCCGGCTTGCTGCTAAGAGGGTTTAGTCCAGACAATTTTACCTACTGCACACTGATTCATGGCTGTTCAGCTGCTGGTAATGTGAATGAAGCTTTCATCTTGCGGGATGAGATGATGAAAAGAGGTATTGTTCCAAACATAATTACATACAATGCTCTATTAAATGGCCTGTGTAAGTCAGGAAATTTGGATCGAGCACGTAGGCTTTTCAATAAACTTCACTTGAAGGGATTGACTCCAAATGTTATTACTTATAATGTATTGATAGATGGATACTGTAAGAATGGTAACACTAGAGAAGCCCTGGATTTGAAAAACAAGATGTTAAAAGAAGGGATATCTCCCTCCATTATTACCTATTCTGCTTTGATTAATGGTCTTTGTAAGCAAGGAGATGTGGAAAAATCTATTAAGCTTTTAAGTGAAATGACAGAGATACTTAATGATCAAGATGTAGTGACTGTTTCCAAGTTGGTCAAGGGTTTTATTAAATGTGGAGACATGAAGAATATCTCTGATCTTCATAATATGATGCTTGTGACCTTTCCATCTGCTGGTATTATTTCTCATAAACCGACGGGGTTACCAGTGTTCTCGAATGCTAAAGAACTGCTTGATGCATGTATTTTGTCCAAAGCTGTCTGTTGATGAACGCTCAGCAAACTGAGAATTTGTCATGAAGATTGTTCTGTTTGGTCAAGGTTATGTTTATTTCAGCCACCTCCTTTAGAAGCCCAGGTAATGTGCATGATTTATATATATGTGTGCTTCTTGTTTTGCATAATTGTGCTGGCTAATTTTGTCGCCATGCTACAGGACATAATTATTCAGTGGCTTTTAGTTTGAAAATGTCCTCATCATCCCTGGATGTATTGGAATAATTGCTCTGGAGGCTTACTGACTGCTTATTTTTCCTATATTTTAGGAGTATATGAACCTATAAAGCAGAAACCGTTGAGGATTTTTCCCGAAAATCTTAGCATCTTATCTCATCTTGTAAGATTTTCCTTGTTCTTTTAAACGTCTTATGCCATGTTATTGAAACCTGATTGGTGGGTTATGAGGAATTGATGTTCTTATTTGTTAATCTTTCAATGAAAGCTTGTCAAAGAGTGAAGATATCATTTCAGGGTGAAAATTTATCTAGTTGTTTGTACTTCCAAACACATTATGTGTGCACAACATTTGTGGTGTCTCCACGCTTTTCCTGTAGCACCAGAATTACATGATGTCTCATTATATTTGCTTCTCCTTGAGTGCTTCTTCTATTATATCAGATGCCCAGGACTAAATGTCGTTCTGTATTTCCACTTAAATACTTTCCTATGATAATCCTCCTAAATTTTTGTTGCTTGAGATAAGTTTGTTTGTATGAAAGTACTTTTCCCATTAAGCTTTTGCCTTTTACGCAGACTGCAGATACCATTGGAGGGGTTGCTGCTTCTCTCTTTCGTAATCCAACAGAGGTACATACGTTACATGTACATTTTTATATGAAGAAATGCATTACGAGGCCTTGTTTAATATTGATATCTTTTGTATAAAACAATCTCCAGGTTGTTAAGCAAGGATGCAGACGGCACAATTTACCTCAGCTTCTAATGCTGTCCGCTTCATTGTCTCAAGGAAGGTTTTAAGGGGCTCCATGCAGCATCTCCTCCAAATTAAACCCAGGGGTCAATCTACATTTATGTGTAATCTGAGATCTATGTTACTGCTCTGAATTGGTAAATTTATACTTCCAATTTTAATCCTGTCATAATAAAGATTTAAAAGGTTCTTCCTGAGTTTTGTTTTGTTCTTTTTATGATTATTTATGTTTATTATAGACAAGTATGCCATTGTCCTTTGCATTTCATAATATATATATGTTTGTTATTTTTTTGGCCTGACTTGACCTCAATTCTTTGTATAGAAATATGGATCATTTTTATTGTGAGATTTGCCACTTGATGCAATTCAGTTTTTATCTATGAACAACTTCGAATAGGTTATAAAGTGGCGGTATGCTCTCATCATGGATAATGATATTTAGGACTGTGTTATGTAATCTTGTTGCTTGGCAGTTGCGATTCCTTCATTGTGCATCACATTTCTCACTTGAATGCCCTTTTTCTATTTTAATAATGCTGAGTTGCATTTACTGAAGTTGCTGATTCACAGATTATTATTTGCTAAACAGAATCTTGATTGTCATTTATTGTCAAGCCCATATGTAAACTATACAAATTTAAGAGGCATATTAGCATGACCTTTTGAACATGAAAATAGTCAAATATAGAATTATGAAATGCAGTATTATCACCTAGCATCACATATGCATATTCACATTAGGCTCAACAAAAAAGGGGATCATGTGAATCTCTACTGGTGCTCTGTTTTTGGGTATCGGTGATCTCATTTGGAACCTAAGATTGCAGGGTTTGATTCTTTCCCCTGCATTTTCTTTGTGAATTTTGGCACAAAGGTTATTGAAACATTAAAAAGATGCGAGCCAATTGTACAAAGAAGCATTCTTCTTGACAAGTCAATGTTGTTTGTTACCTTGTATACTCCTATGCCAAGATATCATGCATTTGAAACTGTAGTCAATATAAAATTAGTTTTGTAATGTCATTATTACTTATTGCTGAACTTACTGTGTTATGACAAAGGTGCTGTGCTCTGTGCAAACCCAGTATCTATTTTCTTTGATTGCATTGGATTTAACTCCTGATAGCAACAACTTGTATTTTTTTACTCTTACCTCATGAGGCAAAAAAAAAATAACCAAAACATATCAAAATTGTTTAGCTCCTTATGTTTATATGCCTTTGTAATCCCAAACATGTCTGCAAGAATAACTGTTAGGTGTGAAAATATTGAGTCGCTCATGCAATTTTTCAGTTATCGAGTAGTTAACTTGTTTTTTAGACGAGGACTGGGAGGGGTGCTACAAATGCTCGACTTGTAAGCAGGGGTGGATGCAAGATTTTTGGAAAAGGGGGCACTCTCTCATCTTTAGGAAATGATGTAAAAATTTTAGGAAGAAACGCTATGAATTAGAGATTAAAAAATTAATTTTTCAAAATAAAAGGACTATTTTATTAATTTTAGTAAATCTTAGGGATTGAATAGTAATTTATCTTAAAAAATTTTAAAAATTAAAGGGTGAAAAAAGAAAAATGAAAGAATATACGATTAAATAATACTTTATTATGGGCTAAAAATTAATTTTCCAAAATAAAAGGATCATTTTATTAATTTTATAAATTATAGGAAGTAAATAATAATTTTACATTAAAAAATTTTTAAAATTAAGGGGGGCACGTGCCCTCCCTTGCCATGGCATCGGTCCGCCTTTGCTCATAAGCAGAGTGAAAATAAAAGAAAGCTTGCTCTTGTCAATATATAATTCCTCTTTTGCTTTCTTTTGGTAGGCTGGAGAGAATTGAATGATGCTATTATTGGTGCTTTTGCTGGTAATATTAACTTCTTAAGTCTATGCATACAGCTGGAGTTGGTCGTATCATGAACACCTTCTTGTGCAGTCCCTATATTGTTAAGATATTTAATGTCCTATATTTCATGTCTCTAATTGATTGGTTGTTTTTTCTTCCCCTATTGCTGAATTTGGTTCTCAAGCCAGCTCCATAGTAGTCTAATATGTAGAACTAAAATGTAAGGTTTAGTGAGAAATGAGTTGATAATTGTCCAAGCTTTGCATGCATCAGGTGGCATTTTCTCATGTGATGTAGTTCACTTGTTTGGGAGTTGCTGGCATGAACTGTAGCCAACAAGTATAAATGCCTGAATGTCAGTTTAAGTGCAGTTGCGACACATCCTATAGATTAGTATCATTATGGTGGAAAATTTAATCGAAGTGTACAATTCATATAAAGAATGATTATAACAACAGTGTCTGCAAGTGAATTTGTGAATAATGATTTTTACCTGTTTACACTTTACAGTCCTTTTTTACTCTCTGGCATTTATATCTAAAAATGTTGAAGAGTTTAAGTGAGAAATAAGTTATAAATTGTCCTAGGTTTACATATATAATGTGACAGCTATGTGATATAGCTCTTGGCTTGCATGAACTTATGTGAACAACTGTATCTACAAGTGACACGTGAAGAATGGTTTTTACCTGTTCACTGTCCCTTTTTATGCTGTCATAAACAGGTATCCTAGATGCTTCCCATTTTGTGCGGATTGTACACTCACCCCCTTCCTTTCCATCTTGCTCTTGTAGATGTGTCCCATTTTCTTCAACATTCTTATGCACTAAAGATACTTCAATGATCCTATGCATGTTGAGTGTTATCTATGTATGTGCACTAACTGGAGCTATAACTACGCCAATTGATGTGATTGAGACAAGGTTAATGGTTCGGGTATGCTTAATATCTAATCAGCTGTTCTTTATATCCTGGGGCCAGTTTATTAAGTTCTTGTCATATCATTATTCTTTGCAGGGTTCAGCCAACCAGTATGAAGGGATCTTTGATTGTGTTCAAACTGTAGCTAGAGAAGGACCCATTGCTCCTTTCAAGGTGCTTATTATCCATATTTCTCTTTTTACCATAAAAATTGAAAAGCCAAGTGATATGCTGTATCTTATAGAATCCCCACTGCTGTTATTGTGGGAATAAATGGTCTCTTACCGATCGGCTCTACAGTCCATATCTATTCTAGTGACAAGAAAAAGATCTTGTGACCATCTATGCATGACCTACTAATCTTATGATACGCACGATTGAGATTTTCTGTTTTTGTTGATCAGATTATTATTAACATATTTGCATTGCTCATGCCTTGGGCAACTATACATGATATGTTATATATGTTTGCAAACTGATTATACATAAATTTACATATAGATTTATATTCATTTTATACTTCGCTATGGACAAGTAACTGAAATAATAAGAATTAATAAATGTTGTAGCTTTATGAAAGTATGAGAACTTGTGGGTTATGAAATAGTGATTTGTGTGAGAATGATACTTTTATCAAACTAAACTAGAAAATTCTTGTCATATTGAGTAGAGAAACGTAGAGAGATAGGATCCTAATATCGAAAACTTTTGTTCTACGCCATACCCGAGAAAATAACATAAACGAGCACGAGATTCAAGTTTATTATGCTCATGAGAATTTAGAAGAACAAAACAGACACACCTAAAGACTTTGAGAGATGACTAGTCAGTAGAGATACCATAGAGACAGGTAAAAAGAGCAACATTATAAAGAACATGAGTTAGAAATTGATTTATAGTTTACATAGCTGTTAAAGCAGTTTCTCCCCAACAATTTTTAGGATAAGAAGCAAAAAGAAGTTGAGCACAAATAGAGTCAAGAATGTGATGATATTTTTGCTCCAACCTACCATTCTATTGAGAGGTATGTGGACAAGAGCGTGAACAAGAGTGTCCTTCTAATTAAGAAATTTGAGAATAGTCTTGATATTCCATAGAATTATTTGTGTGAAGAATTTTATTAGGACAAAAAAATTGAGTGTGAATCATAGTAGCAAAATTAATGTATACTTAAGACAATTTAGACCTCTATTTCAAAAAATAGATCCAAATAAATCTAAAATATTCATTTATAAATAAAACAAAATTACGATAGCCATTAACTATAGAGTGAAGAGCAGGACCCGAAATATCTGAATGTATTAAATCAAAAGATTTTTCATAAATGGAATTACTAATATAAAAAATAAAGCGGGTTATGTTGCAACAGTGTAAATAATCAAACGAGTCAAATTTTGAAATCCTTAATGATCCATTGGACACTAAAGGCTAAAGTTCGATAGCGGATGCATGACCTAAACGGAGATGCCATTGATAAAGTGGAGACACATAAGTAACAATAGAGATATTCTTTGACACTGATATATAAAGAGAGGTGATCTCAAATAATCTTTTCACTTTGCGCTTCGTCCCAATCATGTCCCTTCTGTGGATCCTGTACTTGATAATTAAAAGAAGAGAGAGAAATAAGGAGATTAAGTTAATGCAATTGACTGATAGAGTCAAGATTTAAAGTTAGATTAGGAACAATATAAAAATATGTGAGGTGTTTGCACATGCAGCATGAGTAACAGTCATACAATTATCATCAACGGTATGAATAGGTGGAAGAAAAGTGTTAGATGTTTTAGTAAAAAACAAAGAAGAATTTGGAGTCATATGATTGCAACAAGTAGAATCTAAAAGCCAATAAGTATTTGATGTGACAGATAAGGCAGTGGAGGTATTGGAGGAGATAATATGTTTAAATAGATTTTCTAGTGCACTCGTAGAAAGTGAAGAAGGTCCCTTGAAGGTAGCAGCAACGACTGAAGAAGTACTAGATTTGGAGACATACCGAGATTTAGAAGATGCCCCTATAGGCTTAGACAAGTAGGACAATTTGGTACAATATGACCTAGCTCATGACAATATATGCACTCAATAGTAGAATAATTAAAAAAAATACATGACCATGTATATTGCAATTATTATAAAATGATGGATTCAAATATTTTGGAGTCGAGTGAGTAATAGCTAGGACAACATCCATCGATGAGGATTTATTTAAACCAAGGTGAGTTTCTTCAAAGATGATTTCCTTGAATAGAGCAGATGATTTTCTTCAAATGTAGGTAGAGAATCCCGATGTAATAAAGCAGCACAAACTGATTCATACTCGGGTTGAAGAGCCATAAGAACTTTAATTAAGTGTAGATGATTGGAGCTGATATTAGCCTGAGCCAATTGATTTCAGATAGGTTGTGTGACAACAAGAAACTCATTGACAGATTGGCTTGGATCCTGCTTAATACTACTAAGAGTAGTAAGCAATTTTTAGTAACTAGCTAAGTTAATGGCCTTATAGCAATTTTCTAAAAAATCCCAAAATAGTTTTTGCAATATCAAATTCAACAAACTAAACATAAATAACAGGGGTGGAGTTATAACTAAATCAAGTTATAATATGGTATTTTTTATTATCCCAATTTTCTAATTTTTAAGCACCGACATGATACAATATGACACGATATTCTGACACGCTAATTCTTAAAAAATTTAGATATTGATATGTTGGAATATGTTTAAATATTAAATAATATTTTTATTATATATATTATATATTATTATTTATATTCGTTAATTTAACAAAACATAAATAAATAAATAAAATAAACTATATCCATCAATTTAGAAATAAATATTTCTATCAAGTCAATGGAAAAATAAAGAAAATAAACTATTTTTATGATTTTATCACATTAAAAAGAAAAAATAAAATTTTCATAAATTTGGCTAGAATTAAAAAAAAAAAAAAAAAAAATATTAATTTATAGATTATACATGTACGATAATATTTTAATCATTTTTATTTGAGAAAAGAATTTGAAAAAAAAAAAGAAAAGAAATAGTTGTCTATTTAAAGTTTTAAACGTTTTTAGTTAATTTTATCTATCGTTTTAGGCTTTTAGTCTCTTTTTTTATATTATAATTTAGTCATTCTATTTATTATCTATTTAGTCTTTTTTTTTTTTAATTATTTGTGGACTAATTGTTGATAAATTATAACCATCATTTGACTTTATTGAATATAATTAAATACGCGTGTCGAATTATTTAAAGTGTTGAAAATTATTAATTGTGTGTCAGACAATTGTCGAAGCGTGTCAGTGTCCGACACATATTAAACATGGACTCTTCAACTAAGAATGTGTGTTCACCTTTTATAGTCTTTTATCATATTTAGTATAAATTTCTTCTAATTCTCTGAAAAGAAGTTTAATAATATGTCTACTAATAATAATGTCACAATTTGCGGTTAATTAAAAAAATTTTCATTCATTGAACCTATGAATATAATTTGATCCATTTAAAATAATAATTATACGTCTAACAAACTTAATTTTTTCCATGTTAAATATTTCAGACATTGTGATATAACTGAGCTAAAATCTGAATTCAGAAGTCTAAGAAAAAAAATAACTAAGATAAAACCTGGCGGCAAAATCTGATATGATGGGACTGATTGATGGAGGCCACTGATGATGTTGATGTGTGTAACAAAAGATTGAAAAAAATTGGCTGATGCAGATCTGAGACAACTCAAAAACCAGAAGGAATTTTGTACCGCAAATCCAGAAGGCGAAAGTCAAAGGCCTTTTACTGGAGTCCTCAATTATAAAAAAAATAAATTAAAAAAAAAAAAGAAAAAAAGAAGAAGAGGAAGATAGTGGCCAGAAGACAAATCTTGGATTTGCATGCAAGCGCGACTCTTTAAGGATATTTTATTATGTATGGGTGTATATTTTACAGAATCTCTAATAAATTTATATACAAGACTAACTAGCTAATTAAAGAAAGAAATTTGGTAAGTAGTACAAGTAGCATAATATTTAGTACAAAATACAATATAAGAAAACACAAATACAATATATTCTAACAGGAACCTTGTTTATCTTACTCCCAAAATCAGGTATTCTTGTAAGCTTCAATTCGGGCTAGAATCTTATATTATTAATTAGTGATTCTTAAATGGTTAGGTGTTTATTTACCACTTTTTTTTCTTTCTAAAATGTGATGTTTCAAGCTTCCATTTTCACTTTATTCAATGTAATTATGGTATGGTTTCATTGATAATATTTCTGTTAACTAAAACCATTAAAAGTCTTCTACTTACATTAGTTTCTTGACATTCTTGAATTGTAAATTACTTATGCTGAATCGTGGAATTTTGGCTTTTAGAGCTATTTGTTGTGTAGACTTTTTTTTTTTTTTTTTTTGACGACGAGACTGTTGGAAATGACAAATCCCACATCAATGGGAAACAAGAAAAAGAAAGGGTAACATAAATGCTCCACAAGACAAAATGGCTAAGGTCATTTCGTCAAGAAGCCACATGAGGAAGCCTAAGGAGAAGAGAAAGGTCTGATGGAAGCCCAAAAGGAAGCAGGCCTGTCTAAGAGAAGAAGCCCTGCACCACATGATGCGCAACCCAAAATTTACAATAGACGCAAAGAGCCCAAAAACAAAACTAAACACAACACCTGTGAGTCACCTATGAATCATAGCAACACCTCTAATAGGGTGAGCATTCAATTTGGTTTAAATCTAATTAAATTTTAGAAAAATTAAATTAATTTCAACTTAAAATTTGAAAAACTTAATTGAATTGAATTTTACAAAACTAATAAAATCGAATTAAATTAACATATTTCAATTTGATATATATATATATATATATATATATATATATATA